>VDFB02285721.1:246534-283758 GCA_007258455.2 Sequoia sempervirens | reverse complement strand
GTTTAAGGGTTGAGGGATTAGGGTTGAGGGTTGAAGATATAGGTTTGAGGGATTAGGGTTGAGCATCCAATGTATAGGGTAGAGGGTTGAGAAATAAGGGTTGAGGGTTTGACGTATAGGGTAGAGGGTTGATGGATTAAGGGTTTAAGGGCTGATGGTTGAGGGTATAGGGTTTAAGGGTTGAGGGTTGAGGGATTATGGTTTAGGGTCCAATGTATAGGTTTGATGGTATAGGGTTGATGGTATAGGGTTGAGGGTCCAATGTATAGGGTAAAGGTTTGAGAATTGAGGGTTGAGGGTTTAATGTATATGGTAGAAGGTTGAGGGATTAAGGGATTAAGGGTGTAAGGGTTGAGGGTGTAAGGGTTGAGGGATTAATGGATTAAGGGTTTAAGGGTTGAGAGATTAGGAGGGTAGAGGGTTGGGAGATTAAGGGTTTAAGGGTTTTAGGGTTGAGGGTTTAAGGGTTAAGTGATTAAGGGTTTAAGGCTTGAGGGTATTATGGTTTAAGGGTTAAGGGATTATGGTTGAGGGATTAGGGTTTAGGGTCCAATGTATAGGGTAGAGGGTTAATAATTGAGGGTTAAGGGTTTAATATATAGGGTAGAGGGTTGAGGCATTAAGGGGTTGAGGGTTGTGGGTATAGGGTTGAGGGAATAGGGTTGAGGGTTGAGGGTATAGGGTAGATGGATTAGGGTTTAATGGTTGAGGGTTGAGGGTTTAAGGGTTTAAGGGTTGAGGGTATAGGGTTGAGGATTGAGGGTATAGGGTTGAGGGATTAGAGTTTGGGGTCTAAGGTATAGGGTAGAGGGTTGAGAATTGAGGGTTTAAGGGTTTAAGGTTTTAAGGGTTTAAGGTATAGGGTTGAGGGATTAGGGTTGATGGTTTAATGTATAGGGTAGGGGGTAGAGTGTAGAAGTTAGAGGGTAGAGGGTAGATGGTTTAAGGGTTTGTTGGGTGAATATTTTGTAATCCCTTTGCAAATTACAAAATAGGAGTTTCAACCATAGCTATGATGAGAATGTTCTTTCCTCTCTGAAAGGGGAGGCTCCCTTCTTACTGCTTACTAGAACAAAAGTAAACTATGCTAAACTAAGAGTATTTACACTAGGTTTAACCATATGGGGGTGTGTGTTACATTCATCATTTTCTTTTCTTTCAGAAAATACGTTTACAATGTTCCACAATAATATTCTGCAATGCTTTCCACTTCTAGATATGTACCTAAGTAGTAATCACCAATATTCTTCATTAAACATAATAGTAATAAAAGAGTACTAGTATAACTATATTATAAGTAACTGAAAGACACACAAAATCCCAAAGTATTCTTGCTTCCTTCTATGATAATTCTTTTGTAAAAAATGACACATGTTGTAGCAAAAATTCTATCAACCCACTTCACCAATAGATCCACACACAAAGTGAATAACTCCAAGATCAAATTCTTGATAATCTTTCACTAAGAAACACTTACATCACACAATTTCAAGTAATCAATATAACTCAAAGTTTATATATCTTATCTTGAACGTCCTTCCAATCACAATAATGAATCACCACTTATCCAATTAAAAATAAGAGAAATTAGTAAGAATGACATAAGAACATTCTCACTCATACAAACTTGATTCAAAACAAAGGTTGAAATCAAAATTCACCTACTTTTATTAACTAAATTTGATCTTGCAATTTGAACACAAAGTTTGAAAGTTGAGTCACAATTTGGGCAACACTTTATTGCATAAGATTAAAGGGTACTAAATACAAAATAACTCTCATATTTATAGAGGAGAGAAAAAGAGCTAATCTAGGAAATAAATAACTACTTTGAATTATTCAACATTAGAGTCCAAAATTATTGGAGGACTTCTCTATTGTTACATGTATTTATAATTCTGAAAAAGGTGTAAATTGTCTTGAACTAATTACAAAAAGCATGTAAATGATAAAACTTAAAAACTAAAACAAGGCATAATTAGCCTTCCACAACATCCTTCATTAGGTAATCTTCATGCTTCTACAGGATTGCTTGCACTTCATCATCATTTGGGTGTGAAGTATGCTTGAAGATGCCACAGACTCTTGTAACTGAATCTTTGATGGTGTTGTATTCTTTTTCATTCCTTCCAATGAACACTTTAAATTTGTCTAGTGTCAATTTTATATCCAAGAGTTTATCCATCTAAGGAACTGAGAATGCCTGATCTTGGAACTCCTTTTGGACCATTCTGGTGAACTCTTTGATAACTTCATCTGGTGAAAGAAACTTCTGATCATCATCACACAACTTACATGGAAGTTATTCAATCTTGTTGATAACCTATGTATCATTTTCCTCACCAACTTCACGAGCAGCTTGAAGATCATTGAGTAGATCAGTGAGGATGGTCTCTTTGTGAAGCATAGTTTCTTTCACTTCCACATATACATCTCTGTCGGGAATGATCCCAACTTCTACCAAGCTGTCTATCTTAAGCTTCTTCATTTTCAGCCATTCTTGCCTCTTATTCTCCATATTTTCCTTCTCTTGAGTGAAAGTGTTAGCGGTTTCATCTAGCTTTGCCTTTATACCTTTTATTTTCTCAATCTTTTCCATGGCAGACTTCAATTTTTTTTTCCTAGTGCAACCATTCGGTCAAGAAAATCACTAACCACTTTACCTCTAGTATGCACCTTATCCACATTTTGGATTATAGGATCGTCAATTCCAACTACTACTGCCATAGGTTCAACATATTTAGGAGATTGGGTAATCTTTTGTAGTACGACTATTAGTTTTTTTTTTATTTTCCTTGTAATGATCCTTTGCCTTCTTTTCCTTATAAAACCTCTCTATGAAAGAGTTCAAGGTGGATTAAACATATTCCTTTTCACTCTCATGAGTACCTTTCCCAGATCAAGTCTTGTGATAAAGTATTCTATGATATCTACCTCTTCAAAGGTCTTGTCAGGGGGAGGGTGAGATACCTTTGCATATCTATTGCCCGATTTGTCAAACAATAGCCTTGAGAGAGTCTTCACCTTTTTCTTGGTTCTGGTTTTTGGTAGTGTAGATTGTGCAAAGTCAAACTCATCTAGAGAGATGCATTCTTTCTTTGTCTTTGGTATTTTGAAGAAAAAAAAGGTGGAAGAGGTGAATTCTCATCTAGATTTGCTATCATAATTGGTTTTGAAACTACTGCATCAACAAAAGTAGTTGTTACAATAGGAGAGGTTTTTTTCAAAACAACATTTTCAATCTCCATATTTGTCAGTTGTACTGACTCAACCATATATTGCTCTAAGTCATACTAGGATGTGATGTCAAAGGATGGCGAGGATAGACTAGGAAAAGACACTTATGATCCAAAAATATTGTACAAGCCTTGTTTGGGACTTTTAAAAGTAGACCTCGTGGAAGGGGATGAATGTATAGATTGTATTGTAATATTAGGAGGAAGATTAACTATAACTATAGGGATAATAGTAGTAGAAGGAATATTAGAAACAAGTGAAGATGTGGAAGGAGTAGACTCAACATTGACAACAAGAGAAAAGGAAATAGTTAGTTCTTTAGGAATGTCCTCATGGGGAGATACTTGCTCTTCCTCAAGTTGACCTTCTTCTCTTTTCCTTTCCTCCTAGATAGACTCTTCTTTCCCATCACTAGATGATACTTGCATGGTTGTTTTTCTTTTCTTCTTATTACCTTTTACCACAAACACGATATTGGGCTTAGTAGGCTTAATAGATCTAGAATCATTGCTCTTGTTCTTTGTCCTTAAATTTCCCCTTTTCCTTGCAAGATCTTGTGTTTCTTCTTCCGACCCAGTAAGAAATTGTTTCAACTAAAATCCTCTTTCTAGAAACCATACGTTGGTGTTAGCAATAATTAATTCAAATCTTTCCATAATTGAAGTTACCTCCTTTCTAGACCATTGAATAGAAGGAAGAGGAGATCCCACTATTTTTTTTGTACATAGGAAGGATCTGGAAGATATCACCATCATCTTTTGTGCCTTCAAGAATATTGTCCAAGTCTAATTCCCTAATCTATTGCAATGCTAGTCTGTAGTAATCCATTTTTTTGATTTCTTCCTTTGTCTTGATAACAAACCATACATCTTCAATTTGATGCACATGTGAATAAGCTTTCTTGATTCGATCCTTCATACCTTGGTAATCGAAATCAAGTCTTCTTTTGAACATTTTCAATGTTACACACTGCATTTCTGGCTCAACTCCCTTGGCCTTAGGAGAGGCCTAGATGGAGTACTAGCCAATTGCTAAAGGAAACTTGAAACCTAACTTGTGGGATTCCATCTACTTGCTATGCACATAAATTATCTACCTATGGAACTCCGAAACAATATTATCACTGGGATATCAAGGAAGCATGTAGGGATAACCAGTAAAACAACCAACCCTCAGATATGTAAATGTAGGAAATTGCAGATATAGACATCCATACTTGTTCACAACTTCCCAAGATTCATTTTACACTCTTATTTTCCAATTTTGGATCTAACTCACATAGGAATGAAACAAAGAATACATCATTCACCCTTCATAAATAGTGAATGTTGTCATTTAAAGTAATTTGTGGAAAGTATTTATGTACCCGAATCACTTTCCTATCCCCTTTTGTTGTCAAACTAGCAAAATTCCTCATGGATTCTATGACATACACTAGGTAAGATGTCATGTCAAATTTTGATGTAGTTTGCACCTTGGTCAACTGAGCATGAATGGAATCACTAATTTGTTAGCCTTTGAAGACCTTTTGCTTCCCCCTCATTATTATCTTGATGTAAAAATACATCCAATCTTCAAAAGTAGATGAGGTAGGAAGACCTTGCACTCTATTGAGAAGAGTAATTAGATCATTTACCTCCTCAATGAAATCACTGTAGGGAAACTCTTGGGCCAACTAGAAATTCCCAACCAAGGTTTCTACAACCATTTATTATTAATTTCCCATTTATTAGCATCCGAGTCCTTATCATACTCTTGTTGTGCATAGTCCTTGGTGATATCTATGTAGGAATCAATTTCAAGACATAAGAAAGCCAAGTATGAAGGAATTCTACATCTAGTCTCATGATTGTGTTTCCATTGGAATCTTTAACACTTCTATCATTCCTATTAAAATGTGATGCCACTTGAAGAATGAATTCTAGATTATGAGCAGATACATGGAACATGGCTACCATATGAATATTACTCTTAACAATTTGTCTCATTCCATCACTTAAAGGTTGCTTCCTTGTTCTATCCAGAAACTTAGACATGTCCACATGTCCAATTTATATTTCCTTAATATCATCAACATTTGATGAAACCACTATAGCTGGAAACACAACTTGATACTTTTATTTCATGGATTTTCCTTTGCTAGGTGATGGATCCATCATTGGTGAGATATAGGCAATTGATTAGGTACTTGCAAGAAATAAAGTGTGTAATTCTCAAAATGTGTGCACAAGAAGCTGTATGACAAAGTTTAGCATATTTGTAGTGTTAGGAAAAATTACACACTGGAAATTGTAGTGAGGGGAAAAATATGAGTGATTGTGCATACACTAGGGTTTGAGCATGATGGGTGTGAAAAATGGAATTTTTTCCCTTGAAGTTAGGAATTTTAAAAAAAAATGTATAGAGTCACTTAAATTTAATGACATTGCAAGTGAAAATGAGCTTGGCATGTTCAGGCATTGAAAATAAATGATACTACAAGTGGAAATGATGTTCACAAAAAGTTTCAAAGTTGTCAAAAAATAGCGACTATGCAAGTAGGTAGCAACTTCAATTTTTTGCAAAGTTGTCAAAAAATTCTGACTATGCAAGTAAAGGGTCATTTCATTTGTGTAGAAAATACTTGATTTAGCATTTTTGAAGATCAATTTGATGTTTTGCACAATCAGGGAAGTTTTTTGATTATGCAAGTTAACCTAAGATAGTTTGTACCATTGGTGAATTTCACTGATTGCACAAATGACTTATAAGTTTACCTTTATGCATCATCAACAAAATTTTCCGATGGTACAAATATCATAATTTTTTATTTACCCAGGGTTAGGGAAAAACCATGACCTTGCATAAAGGGTAAAACATGCTTGTTTGAGTGGGGTTTTTAACTACTCAAACAACTTGAATATCAAATGCATATAAGCCTTGTGATATCAGTGAAAATCACTGACGTCACAAGATATGTTAAACATGACAAGTTCATACACAGTGTCACGAAAAAATGTTGGCATATAGTTGTCATTGATGTCAAAAGGGAAAATCTGGCAAAGGAGATCATTAGCATGATGAGTGTGAAAGTAGTTGATAGGATGGAAGATTTGAAATAGGTTTCTTCAGAGCTTTCTAGAAAGGTATTGTGCATGATGAGAAAGTGAAGGATGCACCCTAAAATGTTTTATTTTTTTCTCTCAGGTGTTAGGATTTATCAGTTAAACCCTAAGAATACTTGCAGTTATGGCATTCATAATAGATTTCTATCTTGATGTTGACCTAGTATTGGCTATTGTTGGTTGCATTAGGTGCAACTTATGTCTTTGCAATCATGAGGGTGATTGACCCCTCTACCTAGTGCTTCAAGGTTATACATCTTCCTTAGATCGGTGAGACACCAGTGTATTGCTAGGAGTCAAGCAAGAGTCTCTCTGATTACCTGATGGTCACTTTGTCAGTGTGACCATGTGTGAACGACAAGAGAATGGGAGATGAATCTTCAATGGGCCGATGTTCATCTTGTCAGCAAGACATTGGTATGTTGGTAGGATTTTGGAAGAAGTCTCCTCGATGGAGTGATAAGGAGTGTGGAAATGTTATCGACAAGATTGTATAGCATCAGTGAGACCTTTGTCAATGTCTCTCCGACATGTCGATGTGAAGGCAATGCTCGAGTGGGACCCGATCATGATGATGTGGGTGACAGAGATGACAAAGAAAATGCATGGCATGACAAGATTGGGTGAATGATAATCCACATCCTTGTGGATTATGATGCAGTTACATGGTGATGAGGTGGACAGGTGGCACCATCACCGGCTTCCATCAACGAGACAGAGTGGTGTCAGTAGGACATTGAAGAATGTCTCCTCGACAACTCAATGACCTTTCCATTGGTGAGACATTAATAGTTTAGCATGACTTTGAAGAATGTCTCTTCAACATGGCAATAAGATAGTATGATGATGACATGTGAGTCCACATAGATGTCAAAGTGAGATCAGTCTATCAGGGGGAGAATTTAACATGTCTCTTCGACAAAGCAACATGGTGTTAAGTGAATGCTGCATGATTGATGATGGTGATTTGAACGACCGCGTATTAGACAAACAAGATTTAATGTTGCGATAGTGAATGGAAAGTGTGGGATTAGGGCATGAAAGGAGAAGATCGACAACTAGAATTCAAATGCAAATATTTGAAATAGATATGACAAGTGTGAAAAGGGGTTTGGATTGCAAACCGATAGAGGAGAAAGAATTAATTTGTCTAACTGCCTCAATGACCAATTAAATGAAGATTTAATCTTGAAAGTGGCAAAACAGGTTGTAGAAGTGATTGAGATCAAAATCAGATCAAAGGATTAGAGGAGAGCATTAAATGCATAATCATATTTTAGGGCTTGATAGAGAGAACAAAGAAAAATTCTCTGTATCAAAAATAAATGTTATGTGGCTTGATGCAGAAGTAGCTTGTTGGTGAGGTTTGAATGTGAAGGAAACCTTAACAGGATGCGAGGGCTGATCTGGATGATGTAGCAGATCTCAAGGTAATAATTATAGGTTCGTAAAGAAGGAAGATGATTAGGTATTCAAAAAGTGTTGAGTTTGATTTTGGTGTGTGAAGTCTGCTAGTGCACAAAGTACTGAATAGAGAGAGATGTATAGTTGAGAATACTATATAGAAGAGAGTACAGAGCAAAGGAGAGAATGGAAAAAAAGTATGTGTTGTTGAGAGTGCAACTACAACAAAAAAGTGTATGTTGCAATAAGTGCAACACTGTATTGCATGTATTAATGCATCTTAGGTTTATGTAAGACCACTTATATGCATATTTAAACTTGTAATTCTGATTGAGGTTGTAGGCTCATTGTATTAAGTTGTATCTCATAATAGGGGATTGTAGTCTCATGGAAGTTGTTGCTTCTAAAATAGGGAGTTGAAGCTTCCTCATGGTTGTAGCCCTTAAAGCTTGTAACTAAACTTTGATGCTTGTGAGGTTGGATTAGGATAGTAGATCCTAGCAACATTTCTCATCATGGTTTTTCCCATCTTGGGTTTTGAGACAAATATATTTGGTGTTATGTGTTGATCTCTCTTGTGCTTGTGGTTATTATATTTGTTCATGTTTTAATCTACACATACGAGTTTAAGGTTGAATCTGCAAAAAAGTCTTAAGGACTAAAAAGTTTTAATATCTACTGATCACCCCCCTCTTAGTAGATCATTGTGTTATAACAAAAAATTTTGCCTCTAATGCGAGGATTTAATATGTTAGCAAAAATAGTGCAAAGTCATCAAAATTTGATGACTATGCAATAGGGGAAGTTCATTTGTTTCTTGCAAAGTCGGAGAAATTCTCTGACTATGCAATATGGGGGAAGAATATTGCTGACTTCTTTGGATGGTTTGTGTTTTTTACCAACCCTATAATTTGCATATAATTTTCATGTATTGGAGGTGAAAAAGCCCGCTCATACACAAAACTTAGTGAAAACTTTTACAAATTCAATTGTAGGGTTGGGGAAAAACCCTGAACTTGCAAAGTGATAGATCCTCTTTATTTTTGTGAAGTTGTTAAAATTTAACGATATCTCAAAAATGAAAGTTTGTTTTTTATATGCACAATTGACAAAACAAAAATTGTCGATTGTGCAAATATCACTTGGGAATTCCTTTATGTACCCTTGGTGAATTTTATCGCTCATGAAAACTGTTGACGCCAAAAATTGACGAGGTAACACTGCCTTATGGGAAACTCAGTTAAAGGGGGACCCTTTGCACCAAATTGAGTGACCTCCATGTTTTAAAGAAGCCGGCTTCTTCTATAATGTTTTTATTTTTTTTTGGGAAGGAAAAGGAAACAGATATAATGAAGCAAAAACCTAATCTAAGGCGATGCACCAAATCTTACTGATAGGCACGATAAATCATAGACTTAAGGGCCTGAATGTTGTTGTTATGTTCCAAAACATCAGAAACTTAAAGCTATAGCATAAACAATTCATTTAATTGACATAAAATAGTATCGCATACATCCTTACTGCTAAGAAGAGTCATTTAGACATGATTTAGATAAGAAAGCTTGTATTGAATATATAGAAGTCTTATCAAATGAAATGCTTAAGACGATAAAGAGCACAGTTTATAGTTTAATCAAAACATGAAAAACAGAAAGGCCGAACAATAGGCACAGTTTGAAAGTTTCTTGCAAATAAACATGTAAAAGAGGCCTGGTGTCTCTTGCTAAAACCAGTATTCTTTTTTTCAAAATATTGGACCCCCCCTTTTTTCTCCCTGATAGAGAGAGTATATATAGTCGGAGAGAAAAATCCCACCACTTTGGAGAGCCATAACCAAAAAGATCCCATAATCTCCAGCAATGATGCCCAAATCAGAATATTCCCAATGCCATTACAACAGCAACTAGTTAGAACACAACATCCGGTCGATCAGTTGTAGGCGTGCCCTTTGTAATGATGGCAGTGGTCTTAGCCGCATCTGTGGCGACCAGTGTCATCCACTACCTTGAAGAGCCATGAAGAGCAGCATCCGATAACATAATCTCGCCAGCCAGCCTATCGCCCGCCTCAAAGATCAGCGTAAGGCACGTGGCAGCCTGTCGCTGCCCGAATGAAAACCTTACTCCTTACTGCCGAGAGCTTGCGAAGATGCAACACGTGTTCAAGGGACTGAGGTCGCTCCGAAAGTGAAGAGAAATCCATATGAACCGGGTGCGAAAGACGCGTGGCAGCGTTTCGCAACCTGCGGTGTTCACCTTCTTGCTGCTTTGAAAAGGTTGCGAATGGTTGACACGTGGCTGAAGGTAGGGCCCGCCAAAAATAAAAGAAGGCTCATAGAGGCATTTCGCAGCCCGTAGCTGCTTATTTCACCCCTTCATAAAAAGTTTGCGATATGCCGCCACGTAGCAAAATGTGGGTCCCTCTGACAATCTTTAGAACCGATAGCGTCCAGCAGACGGCTTCGCAACTCGAAGAGACCTCAAGGAAAAAAGGAAGTAAAATCATCCGCTAGCGAGACACGTGGACGCCCAGTGCAGCCTCTCGGGACCCGAAAGGGAAGCCGCTACCTGAAGCTGCGAAATGAGGATGCATAAAGGAGAAGATCAAAACTTGTCGGAAAGCCGAATGAACTCGGCGACGCACAGGCTGGCACACGAACATTTACAAAAGGAAACTAAAGGGAGTTGTTTGAATCTTTATTTTAAACAAAAATGAAACTGGAACTTAACATGTTTGTATGAATGGGGTTTTCTATTGAACATACAACTCAAGACTTATCGTTGGGCATGCACCATTGATAAAAATCACCGATAGTGCAAATGACAACATAATGAATGATTATGTTTGATTGGTGGAAACACAAATATTTGCATATATGGTAAAATATAAAGATGAAATTTATGTTTAGAACTCAAAGAAAACATGGAAATGACCCATGAATATGCAAGTTAACCCCTAACATTACACATTAAAAACCATGAAAAACCCTAGTGGGTTTGATAAAAAACACAAGATAGATACTATGCATTGCGGGACTTGAATCCTATGATGCACAAACCCTAAATGACAATACAAAAAAACATCAAAGACATAGGTTTAAACCTAGGGTTTACAAATAAATAGGTAAGATAAAATAGTAAAATGACATATACTTAAAAAATATTAAATCTAAAATAATGAAAACCCGTTTAAGATACAATGAAAAGTGATTTTAAATTCTAACCCTAAATATTTCAATAAACAAAGAAGGGAAAAAGAAAACTTACTAGGGAAGAAACGATGGAAACCCTTGTTGGATGGGTGACAAATCCACTCACAATCCTCGCACAATCAAAACTGCGTGCTTCAAACTAACTCACAGAGGGATGTAGAGAACAAAACAATGTTTAAATGAGGAAAATAGTGAGAAAAAACCAATTTTAAATGTCATTAAATTGAAATTAATGACACTCATGTGGGAGTTCCAGTTACAGGAGTGAGGATTTTGACGCCTCTACAATTGAAATTTTGGTTGGTAACTTGCAAGGTCAACAAAAAACTCCGACCTTGCAAACTTTTTAATTTTGCAACTTTGACTTGCAGGATCGCTAAAATTCAATGACCTTGCAACTGTCTTTAATTTTTGCATCTTCACTTGTAGGGGCGCTAAAATTTAGTGCTCTTGCAAGTGTAAAAAAATTTCTAACTCTTAACGAGATTTTCACAACTTGCACTAAAAGGAAAATTTTGACAAAACGAAAAGGGGAAAATGCTCGAAATGACTTTCTGAGGTTAGGGGACCACACACGTGGACCAATGCAATTTTCCTTGTTTTGTGTGCTCAGAGTTCGTGATTATGGAATGAACAAGTTTCGTAGGGGTTATCCCATGTCTTGAACACAACTAAATTCGAGGATAACAGGGTTGAGAGATTAGGGTATAGGGTTGAGGGTTTCAGAGTTTAGGGGTTGAGGGATTAGTGTTGAGGATTGAGGGTATAGGGTTGAAGGATTAGGTTTTAGGATCTAATGTATAGGGTAGAGGGTTGAGGGATTAAGGGGTTGAGAGTTTAAGGGTTTAAGGGTTGAGGGATTAGGGTTGAGGGTTAAGGGTATAGGGTAGAGGGAGTAGGGTTAAGGATCCAATGTATAGGGTAGAGGGTTGAGGGATTAAGGTTTAAGGGTTGAGGGTTGAGGGATTAGGGTTGAAGGTATAGTGTTGAGGGTTGAGGGTTTAGGGATAAGGTTTAGGTTTTAAGGTTTAAGGGTTGAGGGTTTAGGATTTAGGGATAGGGTTTAGGGTTGAGGGTTAAGGGATTAGGGTTTAAGGGTTGAGGGTTTAAGGGTTTAATGGATTAGGGTTTAAGGGTTGAAAGTTGAAGGGATTAGGATTTAAGGGTTGATAGTTTAAGGGTTTAAGATATAGGGTTGAGGATTATTGTATAGGCTTGAGCATATAGGTAATTATGGTGAAAATTCATATCACACATAAAACATGACATACATAACACTTAAAAGATGTCATAATTGGTCAAAAAGATCTCATTGATGTACCTCAACCTAAGCCCATATTGACACATGATAAGAGTTAGGAAACCTTTACAAAATCAAAATTTTCATAACGCGAGCAAGGTTTACACTAGGCAAGGTTATGTTTCACACCCAAACACGCAAGAATGATTCGAGCTACATTACACTGGCAATATCTCTTTAGAGACCAAAGTGCAAAAGGAAACAAACTTTGACGAGATGTTACTTGAAAACCATGGCATCTAGAAACATTTTTTCTGAAGGTATGGGATTGTGTAGGAACACTCTACAATAACCTCTCTCAATTTTTGATATATCCAAGTCATTTGCTTGTGGTGTCAAGTTTTCAGTTGATGGAAAAAGCGTCAAATGCATGCAGTGTAAAGTTGCATGGTGGTGTTGTTTTTGTTTTGTTCATCATGCGACCAAACTGATGGTTCCAATACATATGGATGGGTAGGTTTATGCTAGGAAAGGTCCTATTTTGCACCCAAACATGCCGAAATAGTCTGAGCTACATTGCATCAACAATATCTCTTAAGAGACCAAAGTGCAAAAAGGAAAAAAAAATTGATGAGATGTTACTTAGAAATTTTGGAACTTAGAAAAATTATATTTGGAGCTATGGGATCACATAGAACCCCTCTACAATAACATCTCTTGGTTTTTGATATCTCTAAGTCGTTTTCCCATGGTGTCGAGTTTTTAGTTGATGAGAAAAGCGTCAAATGCATGTAGTATAAAGTTACAAGGTGGTGTATTTTTTGTTCTATTCATCATGTGACAAAAATGACAGTTCCAACATGTTTATATGGGTAGGTTTATACTAGGCAAGGTCATGTTTCTTACCCAAACATGCTAGAACAGTTTGAGGTACATTGCACTAATGATATCTCTTAAGAGACCAAAGTGAAAAAAGGCAACAAAATATGACGAGCTATTAATAGGAAGTAGTGACACTTATAAATGTTTTTTCTAAAGGTATGAGATCAAGTAGGGCCCTCTACAATAACCTCTCTTAGTTTTTGATATCTTTGAGTCATGTGCTCGTGGTGTTGAGTTATCAATTGATGGAAAAGGCATCAAATGCATGCAGTGTAAAGTTTTTAAGGTGGTGTAATTTTTTTTCTATTCATTGTGCGACTAAACCAACAGTTACAATATGTCTGGATGGGTAGGTTTACACTAGGTAAGGTCCTGTTTCACACCCAAACATACCGAAATATTCCAAGCTACATTGCATTGACGATATCTCTTAAGAGACCAAAGTGCAAAAGGGCATCAAAATTTGATGAGATGTTACTCAAAAACCATGGCACTTAGAAAATTTTTGTATGAAGATGCAAGATCACATAGTGCCCCTCTATAATAACCTCTCTTGGTTTTTGATATATCCAAGTTGTTTCCCTGTGGTGTTGAGTTTTCAGTTGATGGAAAAAATGTTAAATGCATGTAGTGCAAAGTTGCAAGGTGGTGTAATTTTCATTATGTTTGTTGTGCAACCAAACCAACATCTCCAACATGTTCAGATGGGTAGGTTTACACTAGGAAAGGTCCTATTTCAAACCCCGACATGCTGAAATGTTTTGGGCTACATTGCATTGGTGATTTCACTTAAGAGACTAAAGTGTAAAAGGGGAACAAACTTTGACGAGTTTTTACTCAAAAATAGTGATACTTAGAAACATTCTATTTGAAGGTACAAGATCATATTGGGTCCATCTACAATAACCTCTCTCATATTTTCATATCTCCAAGCGTTTGTCTAGGTGAAAGTTTTTTTGATGCCCTAAAAATCGTCAGATGAATGTAGTCTAAAGTTGTAAGGTAGGCTACTTTTTTTTTTGTTCTTCATGGGGCCAAACTATTAGCACCAACACATCTAGGTGGGAATATCTACGCTAGAAATGGTCACTGCCCTTCATTATAAAAGGGTCATAGTCTTTCCTATTCGAAGTGTCACAACTTTTCAACTTTGAAAAGTCACAACTTAAATCATATCATCACTATTTGTGAGAACCTAATTTAATTTATTTATAATATTTCCTAAGGTTCTATTATTAATTGAATTCTTCAATGATGTTATAGATTTCTTTCTCAAATGAAATTCTCTCCCTTTTATGTTAGTGTTTATCAACCTGGAAAACATTTCAACAAACAATGTTTTTAATATTTTCATAATTTCTAATAATAAGGTAATCATAAATACATATAGAGTAATCTTTTTGAAGATACATATGGTCATGAAGCAAACAAATAGATATACACAATACATGAAGTATGAGGTATACATGTGAATACATGTAATATGTAAAGTATACACAAGAATCATGAAGTATACACATGAATACACGTAATACATGAAGTATAGGCATGAAGCATGAAGCATACACATGAACACATGAAGTATACACATGAAGCATAAAGCATACATGTGAATACATGTAATGCATGAAGTATACACAAGAAGCATGAATCATACATGTGAAAACATGAAGTATACATAGGAAGCACAAAGCATACACCTAAACACATGAAGTTTACACAAAAAAAACATTAAGCATACATGTGCATACATGTAATACGTGAAGTATACCCATGAAGCATGAAGCACACATGTGAACACATGTAATACATGAAGTATAAAAAGGAAGCATGAAGCATTCACTTGAATATATGAAGTATACACATGAAACATAAAGCATACATGTGAATACATGTAATATGTGAAGTATACACTGGAAGCATGAAGCATACATGTGAATACATGTAATACATGAAGTATGCATAGGAAGCATGAAGCATACAAATGAACATGTGAAGTATACATAGAAAGCATGAAGCATACATGTGAATACACATAATATGTGAAGTATACATAGGAAGCATGAAGCATACACATGAATACATGAAGTATACACATGAAGCATGAAGCATACATGCGAATACATGAAATACATAAAGTATATACATAAAACATGGAGCATACGTGTGAATACATGTAATACATGAAGTATACACAAGAAGCATGCTAGTTTGTCTTATAATTTAGATTTGTTGAGGTCAAAATATTATTTTTTGATTCATAGCATCCACTATTGGGGTTTAGAATGGTAAATGTCTTCCAAGAATTATATCACAAACTTCTAGAGGTATGAGGTCACATGTAATAATGTCTTTCTCATTTTTAGTTGCATACTTGAAAGTGCATTGTATAATTACATGAATTTCCTTACCATGCTATAATGATCCTAGAGAGTATGGGCTTAGATGTGTAGTGGTAGAGAGACCTAGGTGTTAGATTACATCATGAATTATTATATTCATATGATTGATGATGTCAATGATGACATGGCTAGGTTTCAACTCACCCAATAGTTCATGTGGAAGAGATATATTCCTTGAAATCATTAGTGGTCACAACACTATTGCTATGAAATTGTAGACACATTAAAATGACTTAGGCCTGCAAACTCTATTTTTCCACCATTTCTTCCTAGCATAATTAAGACATTTTAATTATGTCCTTGGTCCACTTTTGTCAATTAATTAAATAATTCATAATTATTTAGTTAATTCATGTCCTCCTTATTCCTCTTGATTATTAAATAAATAAATGAATATTTTATTTATTTAATACGTCGCTAATTGTCTAAAGTCCTCTTAATAATTAAATAAATTTCTTAATTTATTTAATTATCTTTGCCCATTTATGTCCTCTTGATTATTAAATAAATAAATTTTATGTAGTTATTTAATACATCACTAATTTGAAAAGTCTTCTCATAATTAAATAAATTCCTTAATTTATTTAATTATTGGTCATCCTCTCTAATTAAATAATTATTTTTATTATTTAATTAGTTCACTTCACATTTCCCTCTTTTAGTAAATAATTTGAATTAATTATTTACCGTCATGTGGTCCTACCTTTTTGAATTAAAATTGACTTTCAATTCAAAATAGTCTTTTTTCTCAAAAATCAAATAATTTCTATTTATTATTTGATTTTCTAGCCACCTCATTTTCTATGCCAATTTTTTCTCTTGTCACATACATTGTCCACCCTTGATTTGATTTTCCAAAAATCAATTTTGTCCACCCATTTTGAATTTTCCCTAATGTTGCCTTAACCCTAATTGTGGGTTGTCAAATTGAATCTTGTCCATTGATTCTAGGGAATTTTCCAATCTTTAATCTTGGCCATCCGCTCAAAATTGTATTTTCTATAAAATGGAAAATTTGGTCTCATTTTGTTATCTCTCATATCTCATGCAATCTTTTTTTAGGAAATCTTAGGCTATCTTGCAGTATTATCACACTCTTGCAATCTTGTCATTATTGTCATAGTCATATTTACATCTCATTTGACATAGTTTAGACATAGTTTCATGCTCATTAGTTGCATGTTAGCATAGCATTTGCATGTTGTCATATCAAATCCTTCAACATTTGCTTAGGGATTGTAATTGTCATTAGTTTGCTCATCACAAATATGAGGACAACATCATATTTGCAGCAAATTGAGAAGGTGTAATGGAGGTCAGCCATGGAGATTGAAGACATTGGGTGAGATCTTTCATTTTATTTCATGTTTTTCCTTTCCACTTCATTACTACTTTTGGTTATTATGTTTATGCATTTGATTTGCTAACCCTAGGATAATTTCCCTTAGTTACATTGGTGAACCCAATGCCAAAATTGCATATATTTTGTTTTTTTCGTATGAATTTTTTGTTTTGCATCTATAGGTATGACCGTGACGCATTTGATCTGCATAACAACACATTCAACTTGTCACGATGCATTCACCATCTAGAAGTTGCATTTGCTCTATTGAGCCGCATTCACTTTGCAAAGTTATGCATTTGCTAGGTTGCGATGCATTTGTCTTGCAGGTCACCACATTTTTTTGACAGATTCTAGAATCTAGAATCGTGATGCATTTGTCACTCAGAATGACGCAATCGCTCTGTTGTGATGCATATGCCTAGTGAAGATTTGCTCTTGGATTTTTTCCCAAATTTCACTTCCTTTCTATTTGGCATTATGTTTCTTCTTTTGTAATCTATAGTCTAGGATCTTTCTAGTTACTAATGGATTTCTTTAGCATGTGGCTTTGAGTCTTTCGTGGGTCCATGACATATTCTTTTGAAAACTACTAACTTATGGTTTTGTAGGTTCAATTGTCCAAGGCCTTTATTTTGAAAAATTGTGCTAGTTGATTTCTAGATTAGATAACACTTCAATTGGTGCACTAAAAAGAAATTTTCTTGTCCTTTGCTTGATTGTTTTTGGGGTGGTAGGTGATAAAAAAACTAGACCCATCCATTTTTGTGTTTACCTTGATTCAATAATCGAAGTATCCTCTCACCTTGCACACTCGTGCAATCCTGGGTGTAAGAGAAATGATTATTGACTCTAGAATTTGGGCCTTCCTTGGTGGGAAAAAGTACTCACCCCAAGGTGACTCAAATTGGAAATGAAGCTAAAGCCAAGCTACCCCTGACCAGTATATAAATGTGAATCCTAAGGGAAATCCTAGAATTATGAGTGCGGATGTGTCATATGGACCAAGTAGTACTCCCCAAAACCCTATTGAGTGCAACCTCTTTAGGATGGAGTGTCTCCTAAATGGAGATTAATCTTGTGCCCCATGTATGGCCACTCGAACGGGGGTCCCGAACTAAACACCTTTGTGTAGTAGCCAAAATCCCTCTATTTGCTAGTGCAACACCGGTCGGTGTGAAGGCATACACATATTCGTAGTTCTTAGTAGAGGTGATCAACCTACCATGGGATTTTTATGGGGTTTGGAAGCTTGGTTGGCTTGAGAAGTAGTTCATTGTAAGGGGGAGCCCGTGCAACCAAGCTTCTAGATTCACACACTAAGAATATGCGGTTCTATGGAATCTAGCGAATACTGTCCTAGGCTAACCTAGGATTGTGCTTGATTCAGAAGACAAAATATTGTGCTTTCCAAGTTTTTTCATACATTTAAACAAAAACAAAATCTCACTTTTAGATCTACAAACAAATAGTGAACATCAAAAACTTTAGATTTTGGACTAAAATTGCAAACAAATTAGACTTTTTGCTTTCTGCACTGCATCTGCTATGCCACATTAGCTCTATTGAACCACATTTGACTTTCAGGATGCCGCATCTACTCTGTTGCATCGCATTCACTTTGCAAAACACTGCATTTACCTCTATCAAGCTGTATTTGCTTCCCAGAAAGCCATATTCACATATTTGAGCCGAATTTGCTTTCTATAGAGCCACATTTGCTAAATCTGAGCCACAACCGCCATTTTGAGATGCATTCGCGACCTAAAATGACACTTTTTCCTGACAAAAAGAAAAACCTATCTCAAACCAGAAACCAAGTTCCAATCTATCCAAATTGCTATCAGACATCTTTTTCCAGAAAACTTATGTCAAAAACTAGATTAGGAATTGCTCAAAATTCTTCATCATTTGCATTTTAGGTTGCATTATTACCCAAAAATGTCACCAAACATGTCACAATCCATGTCACAACCAATGTCAACCATGACATAAGCTATGACACAATCAATGCCAACCATATCCGCTATATCATCACAATTAGTTGGAGCCATGTTTGCATCCTCATCGATGGGGGAAAGCTCCTCAAATCCCTTATTCAAAGCTTCATCTAGTGTTATGAATACATCCTCATCAAGACCTTTCATTGGTACATCATTTAATCCCATTGAAGGAAGCAAACCTCATGTCTTTATCCAAGGACCACAACCAAACATTAACACGTCATCACAATTCAACACCAATACCTCCCAAGGGAAAAACATGAACATCCCTCATAGGCAATTCCAACAATTTGGATCAGGCAATCTGAATACTCAACACATGACATCATTTGGACATCAAAACATTCATGGTCAACATATTCCCCAAGTCTCAACTCAAATGGTTGGAGGACATATTCCAACATACTCATCACATATTCACACTCATTAGCAAGGTCCAAATCCAAACTTTCAACACCAACAACATGCCAAATGAAACACATCATACATGTCACAACATCATATTCCACAACATAACACCAATCCCTTTTCACAACAAATGGGAACTCATGGAATAACTATCACACCTTTTGGTGATGCCACAAACAACCCCATAATTGACGCCATGCAAGCCCAAATGATGGATATGTATAAGGAAATACAAGAATTGCAAGCATCTTTAATAGGAGGTCACACATGTCATATGACCTAAACTTATATCCTTTTGACACAAATTTGAATGTGCCACCATTCCCTCTTGGCTATGTGGCACCCAACTTCACCAAATACAAAGGTAAGATGAGTCCTATAGAACATATTCAAGAATTCACAACCAATTGCATGGACATTTCCTATGAAGAAACTTACCTAATGAGAATTTTCTCTAAAAGCCTTACAGGGCCGACACTCAAATGGTTCACCACTTTGAAAGGGATAAGAACATTGGATGAACTTAAAGATAGATTTATAAAGAATTATTCATATAACATCGACATGGACACCTCAATCACCACTTTATGCACTCTCACACAAGAAGATACCAGTGAAACTTTTATCCCATTCTTCCAAAAGTGGAGAAGTCTTACAAGTCGATGTCACATTGATATACCTAAAAGAGAAAAAGTTGACATGTTCATCCAAACACTCGTAGGCCCACTGAAGTATGGATTGCAAGTCCATTGTTGTACAACATTTGAAGACCTAGTTGAAAAAGGATTCCAAGTTGAAAAAGCCCTCATCACCAAAGGGGAATTAAAATATGGTCCTAAAAACATAAACACAAATCTGCCCTCTAACAAGAATAAATATTGGGTAAAAAACAAGCATGTCACCAATGATGGCATTGTTGATGCCAAGGCTGTAAACATGATAGGACCAGTACTTACTCTTAAGGGAAATTATCCGCAAAATAAACCAACAATGATATTGACGCCTCCTATCACCAACCAAAGTGGTTAGAATGATCAAAATTAAGAACAACCCCACTAGATAAGACAATTCCCAAAAAGACGAACATGCACTACTTTGGGAGAGCCAATTGAGGATGTCCTTAAGAAGCTTCCTCAAAATGGTCTTATCACACTTCAAGATCCTAAACCATATGACCCTAGGTAGTTTAAACCATCATGGTGGGATGATAGTGCCTTTTGTGACTATCATTGGGCTAAGGGACATAAAACATCATCTTGTTGATAGCTAAGGAACATTGTGCAAGGCCTTATCAAAAATCACTTAATTGAAGTGGGTGGACCATAGTTTGCATCCAATTCAGACCATACCATTCATAAAAAACCACTGTAAGATCATGGTTCTAATAAATCTTCCACATTAGGTCCCAAGACTAATAACAATCAAGCCAATTATACTTGCGCTACTTTTGATTATTCTAGTGGACCCATTATTAACAATGTTCGAACTGATGATGACTATGTCAATACCATAACTATTAAAAGAGAACCTGAATGTAATGCTACCACCTAAAGTGGAAAAGTCACTATAGCTGGTCCTCCCCTACAACAACCAAAAATTACGATAGCTGGTCCATCTGCAAAGCAATTGCAAACTAATCCATCCGCAAATCAGTCCCAACCCAAGAGACAGTTTAACCTCATTGATCAGTTAGGAAGAACCCCTGCACAAATATCTATACTCGAGCTGCTTCACATTTCGCCCACACATAAAGCTATACTCTACAAGACCCTGCAAAAGTCATCCATCTCACAAGACATTGATGTTAGTTAATTTGAGGCCATGGTGGGATATCTCACCACACCCCATCACGTAACCCTTTCCGATCAAGATTATTCATCACGGAAGACCAATCATAATGACACATTACACATTGAGGTTTTCATCCATAAGCATAAGGTTAGACGAGTCCTAGTAGATGATGGAGCAGGACTAAGCATATGTTCCTTGAAACTGGTTAAGGCTCTAGGATTTTCTGATGCTTGCGTAGACCCTACAAAGAACATAGTCATAAAAGCATATGATGACGAGGAGCATTCATCTTGGGGTGTGATCACTCTTCCCATTAGAGTTGGACTAGTCATTATAGACACAACCTGCCAAGTCCTGGATCTTGAATTACCATATAAAATCTTACTTGGTTGACCCTAGATTCATGCCCTTAAAGCCACTCCATCCACTTATCACTAATGCCTTAAATTTCCTTTCGACGACACAAAATTCACCATATATGGAGACCCTGACCCTTTCTAGTACTGCACCAACTTAAGGGGTATTTTCGAACATCAGGTGCCCATTAATTGAGAGGTTCCAAACTCTTCCAAATTCATTGACCCTTCCACATTTGCATCGTCATCCACATCCACTCTGTCCACATCTTCCACCACGACATCATCTTCCTCACTTCCTAAGGCTGAGCCCATTGTCCAGATCCAGGACCTAGGCTATGGAGAATTTAAACTACATATGACATAGAGTATCATGACAATACCCAAGTCTCTAAAGTTCTATGGTCGATCATGTTTTAGAATGGAGCCTAAGGAAATTTTTAAGGTTCTGCCAAAGACAATTTTCATAAAATGGGGAGATATGAACGAGGAGGATATTGCTGACATTACAGGATGGCTTTATAAAGAAATGGAAGACCTACCCCCATTACAATTTAAGATATATGGAAAAGGATACGACATGATGAAGGCTAAAGGATACGATAGAACCAGTGGCCTTGGTAGGAATAAAATAGGACAAAGGGGACCTATAGCACCATCCAAACAAACAAAGTATCTTGGGTTAGGGTATAGACTACCTTGACATGACAATCAACGTACCAGTGTGCTTTCGAGTGAGAGCATAAATACTTAAGAAAATTTTGAGACAATTGAGGAATCCCTCACTGAAACAAACTCCCATGAGTGGGAGTATGGATCCCAACAATCCTTAAGTGACTGTTGCCTTGATGACTTGTTTCTTGAGCCTAGAGAACTCACCTCTGAACATAAGTTTTGGCAAACATTTAAACTTGATACAATTGACAATCTACAGATCCCAAGCAAAAGAGAAAACTGGGATAGATTCTTTGACTCAAGGAACAATGCAAAACCTGAATCATCTTCTAGTCCTATCAGCCATATACCCGACTCCTTTGTCCAACCACCTAAACTTAATGACCCTTCTCAGCCTGCAGACCATAATGATAGTACTTTTGTCCCTTATTTTGACAATGAGCATGAGTCAAGTGAAGGAGAATATTAGATAGAATTTGATTGGGAATTGGACGATGACAACTTCATGTTCAATGTCTCTAAATCTGTCTGCATGCTTTCTACATCTTCCCCACAATTCACTAACACTGATGATGGCATTTCCTTAGTCTACCCACAACTTATCGATTGGGACCAACAAGGCCCGCCAGTCTTGGACACATTTCAGAATGATGAGGCCATTGCCGAATTTATGGGACTACGTGATGGCATACCCAATGGTGATCATAAGGCTAGATTTTCTATTGATTTAGATTGTGCTGCATACTTTGGGGAGATTGCTCCGTCCTCTAGTCACAAAATGAAAAGCAAAAATAAAACAAAAAATGAAACATCTTTAGATGAAAACTGAAAGGCACCTTCTGATGACAAAAAAGTAAAAATAAAGGACGTATCTGCATGTGAAAACCTCTTCGAGGCACCCAAAGATGGAGGACTAGACTTTCTTCCTATGACCCAAGAGAAATCAACAATGCTTATAGAGGATACCATGGAAATTAACATATCAATGACAAAAGATCCCAAAATGGTCCTCTTTGCGGCATCCCTGACAGATGAAGAGAAGCCCGAGTTCCATAAATTATTTGCAGAGCGAAAAGTTAATTTGCATGGTCATACGTCAATATGCTAGGACTAGATCCAGAATTGGTTCTGCACCATCTACCATTGTTGCCAAATGCCAAACCAGTTAAATAGAAGCTGCACAAAATGCATCCTCAGGTCACTCTATTAGTCAAGGCTGAATTGAAGAAACTTCTGGATGTAGGGTTCATACAATATATTGATTATCCTGAATTGATATCTAACCTTGTGTCAGTAATAAAGCCAAATGGGATGATTTTTGTCTGCACAAATTTTTGACACTCAAACAAAGCATGCCCAAAAGATGACTTTCCATTGCCAAATATAGATATCATAGTCAACCTCATGGCATGATATGAGATGCTTTCCCTCATGGATGGTTTCTTAGGCTATAATCAGATTCGTATTGCCCCTGAAGATCAACATAAAATAGCGTCCACTTATCCTTGGGGTACATACTATTGGAATTTCATGCCATTTGGTCTTAAAAATGCAGGCGCCACGTATCAGAGAGCAACAATTTTTCATGACATGATGCACAAGATAATGGAAGATTATGTAGATGACCTTTTCGCTAAATCTTTGACAAGGAAAGAACATTTGAGTGTATTGTATAAAATCTTCAAAATATTGGAGGAATAAAAGGTCCATTTGAATCCAAAGAAATGCCTTTGGTGTAACATCTAGCAAGCTTTTGGGATAAATAGTTTTTAGAAGAGGCATTGAAGTTGATCCAGCTAAAGTGAAAGCAATATTGGAAATGCCTCCTCCAAAAGGGATCAACGAACTCAAGACTCTCCAAGGCAGGTTACAATCCATCAGACACTTCATAGCACAATTGGTCGACAAATGTCAACCATTCTAGTATCTTCTACGCAAGGGTATCCCCTTTGTGTGCACGGATAAATGTCAGTAAGATTTTCAATTAATAAATAATTATCTCTTGTCACCACCTATTTTGATGCCACCTATCGAAGGGAAACCTTTGATCCTATATTTTTCTATGACTTTAGCACTGGGGGTGTATACGTCTAAAAATGGTCATGGTTAATCAAGCTTGTTAATTCATTAAATATAAATTATTTAATTAATCCTCTAAAGTCATCTACATATAAATAAATTTAATTATTTATTTATATTGTTCACTTTTATAATTCTTTTACCTTAATTAAATAAATAAATTTATTTAATTATTACCATCTTCCACATTCCTCTTAATTAATTAAATAGATTTTATAATTTATTTATATTAATTATCATAAGTTTAAATTTTAAATTCAAATGATATTCCCCTAAATACCTTTTTCACTTTTAATTAAATATTCTAAATATTTAATTAAACACTTTCTAATTCTTAACTCTACATTTAATTAAATATTCTAAAATATTTAATTAGAAACTTTCTTCACTTCATATTTAATTAAGTATTTTATATATTTAATTAAACGCTTTTCTATCATCTTCTCACACATAATTAGATATTAAATATTTAATTATGGAAACTTCTAAATTCACCATCACATGTAATTAAATAAATTTATTTATTTAATTATGAGACTTATCTCCTACTCACTTCTCAAATGGCAACTTTCCCTTAGATCTGAAAGAGAAAATTTGTGTAGAAGGAAACATTCCATTTCTCTCTCGACTTTCAAAAATCTCTCACCGTTCATCTCGACAAGATTAATTTAAACCATTGATCACATCAACCAATCAGAGTCTTTCGAAAACTCTATAAATACCTCTATGAATCCAAACATTGGTTACACTTGCATATACTTACATTCACGTGCACATGTTACTTTAATATCATCTAGCATTTATCAGTTTTTGCAATCATTACATTTAGTAATCTCATATTTTAGCTATAATTTTTAGTCTTGTTAATGGCATCTTAGCATAAGCATGCATTTATTTCAAATCTCGTTCTCTAGGAGATCATTTTGTTGAGCCTAGCGTATAATCTGAGAGCAAGCTAGATTCAACGAAACACTGGAGATAGATGACAATAGGATGCTTTCGAAGGAGCTACGAGTTTAAGAGTTTGTTTTTCTTTTAAATTAGTTTCCTTTGATCTAATGTTTTATTGGTGTGTTTAGTTTGTTAAAAATATTTTACACTTAAAATTGATCACACATTTTTGGCACCCACTGTGGGGCCTATGCCCTGTTTTTAACATTTACTTGCAGGTTTTTTGACAGTTTCTGGAATTCAGATTTCCGTCGAAAATTCCCATTTTAGCACTTTCGTGGCTTTCTTTAGCACATGCAGGATTTCTAACAGCATTTTTGTAGGTTTTTCGGTGCATCCAGGAACTGTTTCGGTGCTTCCAGGGACTATTTCATCGTATCCAGGAAACAAAATAGTGCATCCGTTTAGTTTATTTAATTAAAAATGTAAAAAAAATAAAATTGCCTTCCTAGATTAGCACATATAGGAGTTATTTTAGCGCATATAGAATTTTCTGTAGTGCTTTTACAGTCTATTTTGGCGCATTTATTGTTTATTTTAGCACATATAAAGAATATTTTAGCACTTACAGGTTGTAATTAAACAGAGTTATGAGTTTGACGCCTTCCGTAGACAAAAATTTCTTTGGTTGAAAAAAGAAGCAACCCTAGGATAGTCACATCTAGATAAAATGAACCAATCCTAGGATAGACATGGAATTTAAAATGAAGCAATCTAGGATAGTCACCACACAATGATTTTGCAGTTGAAATTGAATAACTTGTTTTTGTGAAGCAACATCTTCACTTAGATTAGATCATTGTGATTTGGGTTTTAAAAAGAACATTGTCTACTGTGTTTGTGGCAATAGGTCTATGATCTCCCCTTAACTAGGTGATCAAAATACCAGACTTGCCTTTTCAATTTCATGCAAATTTACTGCTTCATTACATCCTTTAGAGGGCCTGCTCTTGTGGGAAAAAGTACTCACCCAAGAGGAACAACTCAAGTGGGTTCAAGCCAAAGCTAGGCTATTCCGCTCCACTATAAAATTTAAAGCAAATATGGGGAAATCGTCTTTTTTTGGTAGTGTGCAAGATAACCATCCCAAAAACCTTTGTTCTAAAGGTTGGGAGGTCTCTTGAGGGAGTTTATTATTGCCACACCAAACAGAAACCATTACTAAGAACCTAGTGTAGTAGCCAGCCGAAGTTAGTTTCTGAACATTGTAATAATCCCAGTGCAAGGGGAGGGAAGAATCTGCCCCCAAGACACTCACCATATAATTTCCAAGGACCATTTTCTCAGGGGATCCGGTATCCACTTCTGTCACTTTGAGTTTGCGCCTAAAAAAGACAAAAACACGGGCGGCCCTTCGGGGGTGACACAACTGTGTGAGTTGACACAGTTCTAAGATGTGGGCTATTAATTATTAGGATGACCTACTTGAGTACTAAGAGTGAGTTTGCCTGAATTGTCTTTCATGTGCTAAACCTGTTAAAACACTTTTTGAAAAACATTTTTGATCATACACTTGGTGTTTAGTATAGGGTTTTAAAACAGCTATTTTCAGAATGTTTGCTGTGTCTTCCATCACATTAACATAGATAAAAGATCATCCAAAATGAACATGCAAAAATTCAGCTAAAAACTGTTCTCAACTGTTCAAAAAATTATTTGGAAAAACTATTTTAGCGCATCTAGGGAGTGTCTTAGCACATATAAGGTCTATTCCAGTGCATTCACTGGTTAGTTCAATGCATTTGGAGTCCGTTTTAGCGCATAGGCTGAGTATTCTGCAAACAATTTTTGGGTCACTATCAAAAACATTTTCTAAAGTGCATCTGGGGCATATTGTAGCGCATCTGAGGTCTATTGGAACACATTTGATTGTTTCTCTAGCACATATGCATGTTTCTACAGCGCATATAGGACACAGAGTAGCGCATCTGTCATTTTCCAAAATTTTCACTTTTGACAGATCTGAGTTTATAACATCCTTGGTCTAGTAGCATCTTGACATTTCTCTCATGCTTAGAGAGTGGAAATCAACCAAGTTTGTTAGGAAATCAATTTCCAATAGGATCAAGAAGCCTAAGAAACATTTAGGTTACAAGAAAAATTTACAACGAAGAAATTTTTTGTATAAAAGTCAAAACTTCTTGCTTCATTACCATGAGTTTCTTCATAGGTATCAAGATTTTGCTAGGGGATTTACTGATGAATACGATATAGAGCCTTTATACTCACGAGCTTGTTTTCAGAGAAGAGCTCTATCTCAACGACACAATCACAATCAACCTCTCAACTTCGATTATCTACCACAACCTTCTATCGAATATTCCACACATCCCAGTCAAATTCTTTAGTTAGTGAATTAGGCCATTTGATATACTTATCATTCTTCGAAAACAAAGATCAAATCTTAAAAGTGCACCTTTCAAACAAATTTCTAATTTCTTGATTCAACTTCCCCAACAATATTATGATATCCTTCATCATTGGAAGCCACAATCAAGAGTTAGGAATGTCCTTGATCATATCATAAGATTTTCATCTTATCAGATCAAGACATCATCATTTTCACACTTATCAAAATATGATCTAAGTCTAGAAGAACAATTCAAAATCATATGCCTATTTTTACAAGATCTCAATACAATAAACTGAAATAGGATATTCAAGAAGAAGGTGAGAGTAGTAGTCCCCTTTATAGTGTGAGTCAAAATCCTCTTTTTAACGATGACATGGGTGAAAGAGAGGAAAATCCATTCCACAAATACAGGGATATTAGAAAAACCCATATAGATAGTGATGATGAACGAGATGAAGAATGTCTTAGAGAAGTTGAGCAAGATCCCAAATTTCACAAAGCCTTAGAAAAGATTTTGGAGCGCAACAAAGAAAAATATTTTCTATATCTAGCTGACAAAGGAGCTAAGTTTCCTCATGACTTTGATATTGAAACATAAAGAGTAATCCCAAGGAAACACCCTTGTTTGATATTAGTGCTTTGTCTCAACAAATTAAAGCACTACAAGGACAAATTAAGGATCTACAAGGGGGAGCCACAACGAAGACATACGCTCTTGATGACATCTGTCCTTATCCTTTTGACTGACATCTCAACATGATCCCGTTTCCCAAACATTGTGAAATCCCAAAGTTTGATCATTATAATGGGAATCTGGATCCAATCTATCATATTAGGGACTTTCAAAATATGACTTTAGAGTTTTCTCATGAGGACACATACTCGATGCGTTTGTTTCCTAGAAGTCTTGGAGGCCAATCTATGGAATGGCTATCAAAAATCACACCACTTGTCAAGGAATTTGAGGAGTTGATTAACGAATTCATATCACAATATTCCTACAACATCCAACATCAAATAACCATGATTGATCTTTGCAAGGCTAAACAAAAATCTAGTGAACCATTCATTACATTTCTTCAAAGATGGAGAAGATTTTTTGCTAGATACCCACGTCATGTTCCTGAAAAGGAAAAAATCACCACTTTTATAAATAGCTTAGATCAAGATATGAGCTATCATCTTAATCTTCATTGTCCTCCCTCTTTTCAAAAATTGATTGAAAATGCCATCACTATCGAATCTGCCTTTAAAGAGTTGATGGCAAAGAACGTTATCACCCTACCACCTCAACAAAATTACGAACCCAGTGTGAAGCCTCCATCATGGAATGACACATACTATTGTGATTATCATCGATGCAAGGGCCATTGCACAAATAATTGTCAAGCCTTGAAGAATGTAATCCAAGACTTGATAGAAAATGGCACCATTAAGGTAGAAGAACACCAACAATCGAACAAAGACCACCAAGAATTTCATAATCCTTTACCCAATTATCAAAAGGGTGAGTCTTCTGGAAAAAGTGTGAATCATATCAATGATGATCATATAATCAATCATAACTACATTGACGACGACCGGGTTAATGTTATAAAAGTCAAGGAAAAGATGGAATATAGGGAGGTCAACACAACAAGAAGGGCACAAGCTAAAGTTGTCTTAAAGGGTGCTTCTCCAAAATCCACTGTGCCCCTACCTCAACATTAGTATGATTTAGTCAATGAACTTCAAAAAAATCTTGCTCAGATTTCCATCTTAGAACTCCTGAAGATTTCCCCAGCACACAAGGAAATTCTAGAAAAGGCCCTTGTTGAAACAACTATATCCATTGATCTAGATGTGGATTGATTTCAAGCCATGGTGGGAAACTTGTCCTCACCCACATGCCTCCCATTCTTTGAAAAAGATGACATTTCCATAACTCATCCCCATAATTCATCATTATACTTAGAATTCATGGTCCACATGTTTCGTGTTAGACGGGTTCTAATAGATGGAGGTGTTGGTTTGAACATATGTACCATGAAGTTGGTAAGGCTTTAGGATTTTCTGAGGACTCCATTGTCCCAGAAGAAAGATTACTATTAAAGCTGACGATGATGAGGAAAGAGCGTCCAAGGGTTTAGTCATGCTACCGATCAGAGTGGGACCTATTATCAAGAATACTTTTTGTCAAGTATTAGACCATGATCTTGCATAAAAAATCTTGTTGGGTCATCCTTGGATCCACAAAATGCAAGCTATCCCATCCACATATCATCAATGTCTTAAGTTTCCCTATGATGGACAAGAGATCACAATACTAGCTGATAATTCAAATACTCAGACTTGTGCCAACATCAAATCTAGTCAAGACACTTTGGTTCCTAACAATCAAGAAGCTCCTGCTAGTACTTCTCCCAAAGTTCATACAAAAATTAATTAGTTAACCAAAATATTTGACAAGCAACTACAGTTCAAGGAAAATGGAGTAGGGAAGTACTCTCTCTGTCTTGCTAATCTACCTACATCGCCTCAGTCACATGGGCAACCTTCTATCACACAACAAAAGATATCTGTAGCATCAACATCAACGCAACCACCAACAGGGCCAAATACAAATTTTAATGAATGTTTTATCAAAGAAAAATTCCCCATGGAAGATCCTGAGGATAGAGAAATTATAAATTGGCTCTATAAAGATGAAGATGAAATAGTTCTGAATATCAAGTTACGAACTGATAAATATGGTAAGGGGTATTCAATCATGCAAAAGATGGGATATGATGGTAATGGTCCTATTGGAAAGAAAAAAGGAGTAGTTGAGCCTATTGACCCTCTAGGACTAGCTGCAAAAGATAAAACAAGACTAGGCTATGATACTAACTCAACAAAAACAACATCCAAGTAGTCACATGATACTGTCCTCACATTGCAAGAATGTTCTGATACAAGAGAAGCATGTTTGACAGTCATTCAAAATTTCATGGATAATAACTCTAACACAGACTCTGGTGAATATGAATGGGACACCATCCAAAATGATGAGTTCTAGAGGGATAAAAAGATTGATGTGATACACAAGTATACCCCAACTCTAATCGAAGGTGAAGGTTCAGAGACCCAAGCACAAGAATCTGAACTACAAGGTGACTATGATTCTAGTGATACTGAGTCAGATTTAAATGAACAAGACTATCACGAGAACAGTACCATCATTGATCGGCCTCATACCTCAGATGCTACAGTCAACTCCGTTATGACCATAACCATAGCCGATTTCATGCAACCCAATGACTCGCTATCTTTGATCTATCCAGATCTCATTGATTGGGATTCATCCAAACTTATCGATATACCTATGTTTCCAAGTGATGAATCTATCATAAACTTCCTTTCCATAGATGATGCAAATGATTGTTCCACTAGTGATTTTCGGGACAAAGTCTTTAATTAGGAGAATTTCAATTCTCCTAGCTACAAAAATAAAAATAAAAAAGAAAGATCTAATGATGAAAACCAGAATCCGGCAGTGTTAGATCAAACAAAAGATAAAATAAAGGGCGTATCGGATGGTGAAAATATTTTGAAGGCACCAAATGATGGGAAGCTTGAGACTCTCCCGAAGCACTACCATGAGCAATTGCCTATCTTGATTGAGCCCACAAAATCTGTCAATCTTGACACTACAGAAAAACCAAGGATTTTACAGTTAGCTGCATCAATGACAGAGAAAAAAGTACTAGAGTTCATAGAATTTCTAAGAGCAAATCAAGTCAACTTTGCTTGGTCTTATGTAGACATGCCAGGTCTTGATCCTGATCTTATCATGCATCACTTGTCTATCAAGCCAGGGGTTAAGCCTGTGAAACAAAAACTTAGAAAGATGCATCCCCATGTTGCATTATTGGTTAAGGAAGAACTGAGAAAACTCCTTGATGTGGGCTTCATAAGATCAATTGACTACGCAGAATGGATCTCCAACATTGTTCATGTATCCAAGCCAGATAAAAGTGTTAGAGTGTGCACAAATTTCAAAGATCTTAATAAAGCATGTCCTAAGGATTCCTTCCCACTTCCAAACATCAACACTATAGTTGATCTGATAGCTGGGCATGCCATGTATTTGTTAGAATCACCAAGATCACCTGCATGCAAGATCGATACATGTCACATGCAAAAGATATGAAGAACGAAAAAGCAATGTTCTCAGAAAACCTCTCTGTGAAAATGCATTAAGAGAATCAATTATTACAATGTGATCAATCCTTATGAAGGAGATCAAGAAACCCTAAAAGGGAAACCCTAAAATAAACCCTAGTGTGCACACTTAATAATTAATAATTAATTATTAATGTGCCTAAGTTTAGCTTAAGCAATAAAGAGGAATAAGTGACTTAATTAATTAATCAAACATGTGATGTAATTAATTAAGCATAATAACTTATTACTCTAACACCCCCCCTTAAGATGAACTTAGGAAGAAGCTAAAACACTAGAATAGGATGCATGAAAGCAAAGATGGGTCCCGCAACAAGGCCTGATCAGGTACCCATTTACAATGCAAGAATAGAGTAGAGAAGGAAAAACCCAGTGGGACAAAACCCCCCTACAATGTGATAACATGCTGCAAAGAAGCACTGGAAGAACTCTGTAGAGTAACACTGGAACCGCAATCTGACAAGCAAGGAAAGATATCTCTGTCTACAACTGAAACCAAACCGGAATCAAAATAATGTGACAACAGACCCGATGCCACGGAACACTTGAAAACTCCAAACAGGAACAACCCTGGAATCTATGAAGCAGCAAGCAATTATTGAATGATGTATTACTGAAAACGAAGTGCAAAGATGCAAGATGCACTCTCCCAACTGCCAAAATATCCAAGTAATCGCCAAAATACCCATCGGGCCAAATCTGGACTAACTGATAAACCTGGGATAGATACAGAAAAAGTACATGGATAGCAACATAGAGCTCCTTAATACCTTTCCAACGCCGCAAACGAGGCAAAAATCAGAGATTGTGGCAAAAAGTTATGAGCTCAGAAGTCCAAAAACAACATCTAACTTCAAACAGCAATAAATGCATCAAAACAGTAAAATACTGAAAAATAAACTGCACCAAATGAAAGTGCTCGGAATCAGCTTTCCGGCGATATCTCGTTTGCCCGATTTCGATACCGTATGCCCAAGTTATGGCCAAAAGAAAAAAACTGCTCTTTTAGGAAAAACTAGGGTTAGGAGGGCAAAGAGGGGTGCCGTACGGCTGACGTCATCAAAATGTGAGCATAAATTTGACGGCCTGGGGGCCGTCGGCGGAAAAAATCTCCCCCTGCAAAAAAATTCGGCTGCCGGAACCCTGCAAGATGCCCGGAATATGCTCAGAGTGGCCAGAATATTCTCTGCGCGGCCGGGGCTGGACGCGGGGCCCTGGTCTTCCATATGACCGCGCTGGAGCGGAGGGGGCTGGATCTGGGCCGTATGGGCAGAGCCCGTGGTCCCCATATGACAACGCCAGCGGAGGAGCCCGCGGGGGCGGGCAGGAGGCCCCTCGGGTCCAGGTGACCGGGGTGGAGTCTGTGAGCGCCAGGTCACGGATATGACCAATGGCTGGCGAAAAAGGGCCCACGGGGGCTGGCTGGGAGGAGCGGCGGTCCGGTGGAGAAGCCCGGCTGCGGTGGCGGGCCGGTGGCCGCCCGGTGGCCGCCGGGTGGCGGATCTGCTTTTCTACTGGAGGCGCCGGTGCAGGAATAAAAAACACCCATTTTTTGACATTTTTTTCGATTTTTGTGCATCGATCTGCGTGCTGGGGAGGCCGTACGGCCCCCCAGACAAATTTTTTTTGCCTCCCGACCAACTTGCACCAAAATAGACAAATTTTATATGAAAATGGGGGTTTTTGGGCGTTTCAGACTCAATGGCGAGGTCCGTTTTGTCCCAAAATGCCCAGAAAATTAGGCTACCCCCAGATTCAATCAAAAATTGCATGTGGAAACCCTTGCACCCGAAACTCACTGAAAGGCCATATCTTCAAATCACGAACAAGCAGCTGCAGGTCTGGAGCTCTGATACCATGTTAGAATCACCAAGATCACCTGCATGCAAGATCGATACCTGTCACATGCAAAAGATATGAAGAATGAAAAAGCAATGTTCTTAGAAAACCTCTCTGTGAAAATGCATTAAGAGAATCAATTATTACAATGTGATCAATCCTTATGAAGGAGATCAAGAAACCCTAAAAGGGAAACCCTAAAAGAAACCCTAGTGTGCACACTTAATAATTAATAATTAATTATTAATGTGCCTAAGTTTAGCTTAAGCAATAAAGAGGAATACGTGACTTAATTAATTAATCAAACATGTGATGTAATTAATTAAGCATAATAACTTATTACTCTAACAGTATTCATTAATGGATGGTTTTTCTGGTTACAACCAAATCAAGATTGCACCTAAAGACCAGGAGAAAACAACTTTCACATGTTCATTGCGAACTTACTATTGGAACGTCATGCCTTTCGGTCTAAAGAATGTTGGGGCTACTTATCAAAGAGCCATGACTACAATATTTCATGACATGATGCACACATTCATGGAAGATTATCTAGATGACATATTGGAAAAGTCATCCACCAGAGGACATTTGGAAATATTGTCCAAAATATTTGCAAGATTGGAGAAATTCAAAGTTCACCTCAATTCGGAGAAATGTGTTTTTGGAGTCACATCTGGAAAACTCTTAGGATACATAGTATCAGGAAAAGGAATTGAAGTAGATCCTGCCAAAGTATAGGTGATTATGGAAATGCCTTCACCAAGGAATATTAGTCAGTTGAGATCATTACAGGGATGACTTTAGTCTATTCGCAGATTCATTGCACAACTGGCTAATAAGAGTTTACCTTTCACACATCTACTACATAAGAATGTTCCTTTTAGATGGGATGACAAATGTGAGATGGCCTTTGAACAAATCAAGCAATACTTGATGAACCCACTAGTTCTAGTACAGCCAAATCTAGAAAAACCTCTAATCTTATATATTGCGGCAACAAAGACATCTTTAGGGGCATTATTAGCACAAGAAGACTCTACAGGAAAGGAACGTGCAATCTATTATATCAGCCGAACATTAACAGGGCATGAACTCAACTACACTTTCATTAAGAAGGCTTGCCTAGCAGTAGTCTTTGCTTCACAAAAGTTTCGACACTACATGTTAACTCATACAATCAATCTTGTTGTAAAGATTGATCCACTCAAGTATTTGTTAAGCAAAATGGGTTATGATCTTAAGTGAGTTTTATATCCATTATGTTGATCATAAAGCAATCAAAGGACAAGTTATCACTGAGCAACTAGCTAAAGCACCACTACAAGTAGAACATCCTATGCACATTGAATTTCCAAATGCTGATGTCTTCACTACAGAATCAAAACAACCATGGTATTTATATTTTGATGGTTCTTTCACTCAACATGGATCAGGGGCGGGCATACTCTTTGTCACCCCTCAAGGAAATACCATTCCTCGGTCATATAGGCTAATGTTTCCATGCACTAACAACATAGCCAAATATGAAGCCTTAATCACCGGACTGAAGATCACATTGGAATGGAGGATCGCCGAACTATAGGTTTATGGTGACTCACAGTTAGTCATTAATCAAATCAATGCTGATTATCAGACCAAAGATGATAAACTGTTGCCATACAAGAAAATGGTTGATGACTTCAAAAAGTACTTCATGGACATAATGTTTATATAGATTCCAAGACTTGATAATAAAGCAGCTAATGCCATGGCCACAATCACATCATTTCTACAACTCCTAGAAACTCAGACTCGCTATGAATTTCCAGTGGAACAATCATTTGCACCTGCTTATGACACCTCTGAAAGCCAAATCATTTGCCACTTGGTGAGATCTGATTCACCTTGGTATGACAAGATTTATACCTACCTAAAAGATGACATCTTACCACCTGATTTATCCCGTAACCAAAAGAAAAATTTTATCTGCTAATCCTCTTGCTACACTCTTATCATTGACACCTTTATTGCCGTGGTCTTGATGGTACTTTACTTCGATGTCTTGAACGTGAAAAATATGACAAAGCTTTACAAGAAGTTCATGGTGGTATTTGTGGTACTCATTCGAGTGGACTGATCTTATCCAAGAAATTGATTAGAATGGGTTACTATTGGCTGACTATGGAAAGGGAATCATTCACTTTTGTGAAGAAGTGCACAAAATGTCAAATTCATGGAAATCTCATTCATGCTCCTGCACAAGAACTACAACTGTTCACGCTGACCTGACCATTTTCTCAATGGGGGTTGGATCTAGTTGGTAAGATTCATCCTTCATCATCGAACAAACACAAGTTCATCATCACATCGACATAATATTTTACCAAGTGGATTGAGGCAGTACCTCTCACTAAAGTCACCGACAAACAGATCTAATCTTTTATACTCAACTATCTCATTTGTCGGTATGGCATTCCCACCTCCATCATCATAGATAATGGATGACCATTCAAGAATCAGGATGTTGATGAACTTTGTGAGCGATTTCATATTCAACACAGATATTCAACACCTTACTATCCACAAGGGAATGGCCAAGCTGAGGCCTCAAATAAAACAATATTGAAAAATTTGAAGAAGACTGTGAATGATGTAGGGAAAGATTGGCACATTCAACTCAATCCCGCATTATGGGCCTATAGAACTAGCATCAAAATGCCGACAGGAGCCACACTGTTTGCTCTTGTCTATGGAGAAGAGGCTATACTTCCTCTAGAAGTTGAGATTCCCTCACTTAGAGTATCACTAAAAGGTCTCATAATAGATGATGAATACAGAGTTTCTTGACTACAAGAGTTAGAACTCCTTGATGAAAAGAGACAACGAGCAGCTAATCATTTGAAAGCATATCAACAAATGATGTCTTGTAGCTATAATCACAGAGTCAAGCCGTGTACCTTTCAGGTTGGTGATCTTGTTCTGAAAGAGAACCCACACAATCAGCAAGACAAAGAGAAGAAATGAAAGTTTGAATCGAATTGGCTGGGTCTATATGTGGTCATAGCAGTATACAGTTTAGGAGCATACAAGCTGTCAATGCCAGAAGGGGACCTATTTGATGAACCCATTAAAAGCATGCACCTGAAGAAGTATTATGTCTGAAGCAGTCATCAAAAACATCAGAAAAAGTCCTAAAAAAAATATCAAAAATAGCAGAAAAAGTCTTGAAAAAAATACAAAAACATCAGAAAAAGTCCTGAAAAAATCACAAAAATAGTAGAAAAAGTCCTAAAAAAATACAAAAAATTAGAAGAAGCCCTGAAGAAATCACAAAAATAGCAGAAAATGTCCTAAAAAAAATGCTTACCCTAGTGAAAACTTGGCAGACAGGCATCTCGGTAGCAACAAAAAAAAAAAAGAAAAAAAAAGAAAAAAAATAAATCATCATAGGGTGAAAATTTGGCAACATGCAGTCTATTGACAAGAAAAATATAATAAAAACAAATAGTGAAAATATGGAAAATAGACGCTATTTGTAGCTCTCCATCTATTAGTTTATGTTCTACACTTGGCTTCTTAGCCTTCATTTCATGCATCTTTCCATCATCTTAGGGCCATACCAGCATCATGCTGCCATCATTTGCCTACAACGATAACGTATTACCATGGCTTGATTATTGTACATATTCATTTCAACAAGTTATGTTAATACTGGGGAAAACACTAACATACTGGGGGCAACCAACTTTCAGGTTTTACAGA
>VDFB02285721.1:229730-246434 GCA_007258455.2 Sequoia sempervirens | reverse complement strand
AAGTCTTAAACCCTCTACACTCTATCTCTCTCCCACTCCCTCCCTCTCTCTCTCTCAAGTCTCTCCCTCCTACCCCATCTCCCTCTCTCCCCTCTACCCTTAACCCTTAAACCCTAAACCCTTGTACCCTCTGGTCGCGTCAATAAAAGGATATAAAAGTCATGGAAAATCCTAACCTGGGAATTGGACATTCTAACAGGTGACTAGAATCTTCTTATGGCCGTTCATTTACATTGTCAAACCAGGGATCGTATACTTGAAATGGAGCGGCACTGTTTATGCACTAAGAACCAATTTCAATCACAATTTACCATAAATAAATGCGTGAAAGGAATTCTACTTATGCTATAGGAATGTAATGTGAAGCCTTCTAAACTTAATCAAAGCATAAATCATGACAACTATGACTAAGGAACAAACTATGAACTAGCCTTATGCTGCAGGAACAAACACAGGGATGGATTCCTGATGCTGCAAGAACAATATAAGACTGATTTTGTGCTGAAACTTTCAAGAATGAAATCTAACTTATAATCAATAAGAAATAAACAACTAACTAACTAAATAACTCTGGATACTTACTAAGTGGGCCCCCTTAGCAAGCATCAACTAGTTATGCAAGAATTGAACTCAAAACTTCATCAGCTTTTATTCATAAACTTGGAACCATATACACAGTTCTACTTATCAGAAAACTAACATGAAAATTTGATTCTTATTATAATACTAGCTCTTACATGATATGCTATGCTTGCTCACTCACGCAGGAGGAACACTTATTTGTATCAGAAAAGCAACTAACTACCTAACTCATAACAGGGAAAGACGTGGACATAAATACATCCTGAAACTGAGGAACAGACTTCTCATAAATGAAATCATATCTGTTCAACACGATTCAGAGAGAATTTAGCATTTCACTCTTCCCAGATTAATGATCATTTAGATTTCCTCCCAACGACCCAGTCAGTGAGTCTTCGCTGGAACAACTTCCTCGATGTCGTGCTAGAAATGGACTTTACTGCAAGGCTAAAATTTGCTATGCTTGACTCGTTCATGCTTCCTTCAACAACCTACAATACACAAGGTGAAAAAAGCGAAAGAAAGAACTCATGGAAAACAACACGATACACATTCATTAATCACATATTAAATCTATTTCATTATTCAAAAACCATATGCATTATATCAGTCATTCGGGAGGTCAAACAGGGTAATTAATACAGACACATGGAGATGTTAAGCTATAGGAATATAGGAATGTATTGCTACAGGATACTACCCAATTTCAGATAAAAATTCTTTAATCAAAGAGTTAAAACAACCATTAGTAATAAGAGTAAGGATATTAAAAATACATCATAATACTCAAATTATGGGGATATTTTGAGCTCATCATTTGCCCCCTACTTATCCTAATGATGGTCCTCTAGCATTAAGCTTCCTGGTTGTTTCTCTTAAATCCATAGGAGTAGCATGGCCTTGTAGTGAAGTTCCAAATTTATGGTAGAAACCCCTGAAATTTTGTTGTCTCTCATATCTGCGGGTTTTTGTATCCTCATTAACATCTATAGCCCGATAAGGATAAAGTGGCCACGTCAAAATCGGAGGTCAAAATTTTATTGGTAACCATAACTCAAACCTCTTTTGAAGACTAAGTTGCATGTACTTCTTTTTCCTTCTAAGGGTTGCTTTATAGTTTAGAGGGCTATGAGGCTCAAATTTCTTTAGACCAATAGTCAATTTCTCCTATCTTGTCTCAATTATGGAAGATGAAAGCTTCCAAAACAGATATGGTTGGTCTTTGAATTCATCATACACTTACTTCTTGATATCAAATATTTTTATTCTTTCTATTTGATCATTGAACCCATACGCAACAGTAAGCCAATTTTTTAGCATTGTGTAGGGATATGAACTTTCAGGTCGCAGTGGGAGAGGTTCATTCCTTTTAGCCTCTTCATAGGCGTCCAATTATCTGCCATAATTAGTTTCATTGGCTGCCCAAGACATGAGTGACCTCAAATGAATATCACTAATGTAAAGAAGTGGATTCCACTCTGTTTCAGAGGGAATTATCAAACCATGCAAATAAAATTCACATAAAGAATTCTCCAACCAACTAGGGGCTACTTGGTATGCATTATAAAATTCCTTGGCTATATGAATAACAAGATCTAGATTCCTTAAAATTCTCATTAATTGAAACCAAAGAAATTTCTCTTTTAGGCACATAGCATATACCCTAGGCGGTGGTCTACATTCCACAATTTTACCAGTTATTCTCATCATTTCATCCATTTTCTCTTTCATTTCCTGGATTTCTTGTTTTTTTCTTTCAATTTATCTTTTCAATTTATTCTTCTCTTCTTCCTAAAGACTTTGCTAAATTTTAGTCTTGGCTAAATGGCGGAAACTCAGGGTTTGAAATGTGATCGGCCTCCATGTGGTCCTAAGGTATTCCAAAAATTCAATCAACAATGTTCTTTTATAAACAACCATTGCCTAACAAGTTGCAGGGGGTAATGGGGTGTCATTGGACACTTCTAATTGTTCAGGTTGTTCTTCCTCTTACTGTAGGAAGGATTCTTGTTGCTGCATAGGAAGAGATTGTGCTTCTTCTAAAATTTTCCTAGCTACTTTAGCCAAGTCATCAAGACTTGGTATCCCCCTCTCATTACCAATACCATGTTTTGCTTCCTCAGGAATACCAGAGGGACCTTGTGAAGCATTCTCAGATACATTCTAAGAAACATCATGATGGAATTCTTCAAATTCCTCAGAAATTACTATAATTTTAGGTTGAGCAGAGGTTAAGGTGGCTTTACATTATTTCCTTGCTGAAACTCTTTTTGGAAATGTTGCAGCTACAGGAGGCACTCTCATGGCTTTCCACTTTCTAAATTTCCTAGAGGATTCAGAATCAATAGAAGAAGATGGTGGTGAAACTGTAGTGGCGACAGGCGTTGCTGCAAGAGAAGCTGCTATAGGGGAAGTTACTGCAGGAAAGAGTGGAGTAGAGTGTTTTTGCTTTTGAGCATGAGGTTCAGATTTTGGGGCTTGTTCTGCCCTAGAGGATTCTTCAACCTTCATTTTCCCTTTTTCTTTTCTAACAACAGACCTAGTTTTTACTTGGGTAGAGGGCTCTGGTGTGGAGGTTGCAGGACTATGTGTTGCAGGAGTAGATGATTCTTGCTTTGCTTCACTAATTATAGATTCTACTCTCTGTTTCTTTTTCTTACGTTGTACAAGGAGTGATCTAGGAGGCTCTGGAAGTTGTAGACCATTTTGGGAAACAAATTCTTGCCAATAAAGGGGTGATACATCCCTCAGGGAACGCTTGATCAGTAGTTTAATGAGGGCATGATGGGTGATAGAGTTTTCCTTACCCCTTTGGGTTTCATGGGCACAATGTTTCAAAAGGTTTAACAAAAAATTTGGAACATTGACAGCTAAATCATGCCGCATATTACTCAACAATTTAAAATGGTAGGAATGTAAATAGGAAAAGCGTCCCTCGCAAGTCAAGTACCTGATTATGAGGATGGCATATTCTGAGTATGGAAAAGGCAGTGACACTCGTTTGCATCCTTGTTTAGAAACCTCCAAGGGTCCATTTGTTGGTACCATAAATTCAGCCCTAGCAAAGACAGCATCTGAAGAAAAATTTGCTCCTACCACCGGAAGCCCAGTTACTTCTGCAATCCGTTCTTCTATTACAGCCACTGTCAAACCCCACACTATAGCTTCTTCCTCTGAAAGAGTTCTTAAAAACTCACCTGCTGCTTCCTCATTAAAGGAATCTAACCTCAAAAAATAATTCAACCAACCACAATTGTTGAATGCCTGAACTGTTTGAGGATTTTGTGTCAAGAGCTCATGAGCTACAGGCTCATGTCTTACTAAATGGCCACCCATATTCTCAAACTATCCCTACTGAGATTCCTGAAACTCAACTTTTCTAAAAATTCAAAAAAAAACTTCTTCTTTCTTCTTCTTTCTGCTTTGTCGTCACTTTTCCACTTTTCTTTACTTTTCAAAGAATGACTCAAAAGATAATTGCATGAAATGATTTTTAGGAACTACTCAAATCAAGCAGTTAATTGTTGTTTAGGATAAAAACACGCAGTCATATTTGGAAAGTACAATACAATAAAAATATCTTATCAGTTGTGACAGTGACATAAGAAAAGGTTTGAAATGGATTATCCCCACCCCCTACTAAAAATTTGGCATGTGTCCACACATGTGCGAAAAGGCAAGCGAAGAATAGGTAATAATGACTGATATGTACATAGTAATTAATGAATAAATGAAATAAATAAATGATGCGACAATAAAAGATATCATGTACCTTGTAATAAATGCTCATACATACTAGGAAAGATCACTGCTTCAACATGAAATGAAGGCTAGAAGTGAAATCATAAATGAGGGCGGTATGGTAGGATGGATAATGTGGAAGAAAAGGGAATGAATGGTGGTGATGGATGAAAAATGGAGAACGTGGCTTCCTTAAAAAGGAAACCTTTATTATGAGCATGCAACGTGGAATTTTAAAGAGATGCTAAAGGAGAAAGGTCAAAGCCTTTTATTGCAAGAAGACTAGTGGCCGTATCCAAAACAAACTACTTCATAAATTATTCCTTGGATGCTAGCTTATGATACAACCGAAGACAGTGTCCATTAACTAGTAGCTTGAATCGGACTAGATTTATTGTAGCTAACTGAACTGAACCATTATCAATCACATTTTTTATTTCATAAGGACCAAGCCATCTTGTGGTGAGTTTACCTTGATTTTCCTTGTACCTGGAGTCATAGAGCAGTGCCCAATCACCAGCAGAGAATTGCTTAATTCTGATATGGCGGTCATGCCATTTTTTCCTTTGCTGCTAGATAGCTTCAGTATGCTGCAGGGCAGCTTTCCTTATCTCATCCAATGCATTCAGTTGTAGGAGGCATTCCTTTTGGGCTTCTGAAATATCAATGTTAAGCTGGAGAGCAGTCCTTAAGGTCTTACACTCAAACTCAATTGGCAACATGGCAGTCTTTCCATAGAGTAACTCAAAAGGAGTAAACCCTGTAGTTGTTTTCCATGTTGTTCTATAGGGCCAGACTACTTCAAGAAGGCAGCTGCTCCAATCCTTTTTGTGTAATTGTACTGTCTTGGTAAGGATTGCCTCAATTTATTTATCGGTAACCTCTGCCTGACCATTCGCTTGAGGGTGATAGCGGCTAGACTTTCTGTGCCAGATCTTGTAATCAGTCATCAATGTAGTGATTAAGTTTGATGTAAACTGAGCTCCTTGATCAGTAACAAGTTCCCTTGGGACTCCAAACTGAGTAAAAATCTACTCATACAGGAACTCAACAACTTTATTGTCACCATCATGTGTCATTGCTTTCACTTCCACCCACTTGGTTACATAATCTATACAAACCAAAATGTATGATTTCCCATTGGATGGAAGATCAATAGGCCTAACAAAATCCATGCCCCACTTGTCAAAGGGACTGACTACCACTTGAGGATACAAGGCCATTTCACCAGACCTTGTTGGTCTCCCCATGCGTTGACATCTGTCACATTTTCTGGTGTAGGCTGCAGCATCTTTGTGCAGTGTGGGCCAATAGTATCTAGTAGCAAGCACTTTCATAGATGTTCTCTTGGCTGCAAAGTGCCCACCACATGGCTCATCATGACAGGCATGAAAAATTTCATAGGTTTCATCTTCCCTAACACACCTTCTCATGACTTGATCAGGTCCTATGTAGAATAAACAGTCTGCGATCCATGAAAAGTTATAACTTTTCTCTACCAACAATTATCTTTCCTTTGGTGAGAAGTGAGCTAGGAGCTTGATGGATGCTAAATAATTTGCAATATCTACATACCATGGGGTTTGAGCAGCAATTGAAAATAGATGTTCATCGGGAAATCTATCATCAAGTACCTCAGAGGTGGCAGGTGTAGTTGTTTGAAGCCTTGACAAGAAATTAGCCACCACATTAGCTCGGTCTGGCTTATCAATAACTGTGATATCAAATTCCTGCAACAATAGGAGCCATCTTGTTAATCTGCCAAATATGTTAGGCTTATTCATGAGGCATCTTATTGCGGCATGATCTGTATGGACAAATATTTGGTAACCAGTGACATAATGTCAAAACTTGTTCAAGGCATACACAACTGCTAGCAAATTATTTCTCTATGACAGTATAGTTTAATTCAGGGCCTTGAAATTTTTTGCTAATGAAATATATGGCATGCTCTATAGAATTCTCTTTCTGTCCTAAAACTACCCTTATGGCATAATTAGAAGCATATGTGTGTATATGAAATGGAAAACTCCATTTTGATCCTTGAAAAATAGGTTCCTGAGTAAGTAAGTTCTTAAGCTGTAGGAAAGATTTGTCATAGGCCTCGGTCCAGTTAAATTTAGAATCCTTAGTCAATAAGGCATATAATGGACTGGCTATTTTGCTGAAATCTTTGATAAATCTTCTATAATATCTAGATGTCCTAGGAAACTTCTAACATCCTTTTGTTTTATAGGTGTTGGCAAAGTTAGAATAACTTTTATTTTTGTAGGATCAACTTGAATTCCTGTTTGAGAGATATGATGGCCTAAAACAATTCCCTTTTGCATCATCATAAATCATTTCTCACTATTCAAAGACAAATTTTGCTCCTGGCATCTTTTCAACACTTTTTCCAAATTGGCTAATGCGTCTTCATAAGTAACTCCATAAGTAGTGAAGTCATCCATGTAGATCTCCATAGAATCATGAGAAATGTCAGCAAAAACACTGATCACTACCCTTTGAAATGTTGCAGGTGCATTACACAGTCCAAAAGGTAAGACAGAGTAGGAAAAAGTACCCCATGGGCTGGTAAAATTTGTTTTGTCTTGATCCTCAGGGGCAATTCTAATTTGATTATACCCACTATATCCATCCAAAAAGGAGAAATACTTTTTACCAGACAATGAGTCTAGTACTTGGTCAACAAATGGCTGTGGAAAGTGATTAGTTTTAGTTGTTGTGTTCAACTCCCTGTAGTCTACACAAACTCTCCATTTTCCACATTTTTTAGGGACAATCACCAATGGAGATACCCATTGACTATCTGAAATGGGGTAGATAAAGCCAACATCAAGCAATTTTTGGAGCTTTGTTTTAACTCCTTCCATGAGTGCTGGGTTTATCCTTCTTTGAGGCTATCTAACAGGTAAATAGTCTTCCTTAATGTAGATCCTATGAGTACAGAGTTGAGGATCTATTCCCTTCATATCCCTATAGTCTCATGAAAAAGCTATGTGTTGATCTTGCAACATTATGACTAGGGCAGCTTGTTGAGATTGAGGTAGCTTATTATTGATGTTCAGACAGCGGTCTGGAGATACTTCTACTTGCTTGGTAAGATCATTCATGGAGGCTGCTGATAAAGGTGGTGTCTGTATTTCATGTGGAAGCAAGTTGTGACAAACTGCAGGATATTCAGGTGGTAGGCTCTCAGAATTTAGTTGCTGCAGGAAACACTAATGAGGACAGCTATCTGGAACAGATGGGCTACTTAGATCAGAGGTGGATTGCAAAATGTGTAAAATCAAGTCATCCTCACTCTGAAGCTGTGAAAATGGATTATTTTGCAACATCATTAGTTGAGCTAATGAATTGACCTCTTCAGTTTCCTCTCCTAAATCTGGCCAAATTGGTTGAGACAAATCTGGCTGAGGCTGGGCAGGTGGATATAAAGCCAATTTCTTTCTAGACTGACCATCAGAAATTGTCATATCTCCTGAGCAGCATCCTATAAAAGCATCAACTGTGGCTAACCATGGTCTACCTAGGATGATAGGATATCCTCCCAAAGTTGCCTTAGTGGACAATATGGTAAAATATGTTGGGTATTCCCAAGATTCAAGTATGACAATGACATCTTCTACCACTCCATCAGGTGTTACTGTAGAACTATCAGCAAGCTGCAAGATGGTAGGTGTAGACCGAATGGTCAAAATATTCAAAGACTCCATAGTATGCTTGGTCATTACATTGATGGCTGCACCAAGGTCAATCAAAACATTCTTTACTATCTAACCATTAATATTTATTTGTACAAAAGAACTCCCAGGGTCAGTATATTTTGGAGTGACTACCTTCTCTAACATAATATCTGCCAACTGTCCTAGAACATGGATAGTTTAAGGATCATTTTTCTTTCTTCCTAGTTTCTTTAAAAAGACCTCCTTAATGGCTTTTCCATAAATTGGTACATCTTTAATGGCTTCAAAAAGAGGAATTTGAATGTGTGCATTCTTTAGCTGATCCAAAATATCAAAGGTAGACTCTTCCATAGACTTGGATGTAGTAATTTGAAATCTCTGAGAAAAAGGCAGTTTGGCCTGATGCTGCAGAACAGGCTCCTTAGAGACAGTATCTGATACGGGTATATGTTCTACAGGATCAATAGGTTGCTCAAAGGAAGAATCTAGAATCTCTATAATTATAGGCGGTTGTGGAGTAGGAAGAGTGGTTCCAGGCTTGAGATGGATATCATGAATATTCAGGGCATAAGTTGGATACTGATTGGCTTCTGCAACATACATTGGTTGTTGTTGCTACTACTTATTATTATTAGGATTTGGTAATGGTTGGGCAGGCATAGGCATTTGTTTTGGAGGGATAGTATTTGTTACAGGTGTTGCAGGAGATGGCATGAGGGCCAGAGGTTGTGGCTGTTGAAACTGCAAGGATCCAAGGGGTCGGTTACGCCATTGTTGAGAACCTCTCCATTGAGGATTCTCCTGCCAGTTACTTGGGGGTGGAATCCATTGTCCTTGTAGCTGCTACCAACCTCCTTGAGGATATTGTCATTGAGGACTTTGATAGTTAGGTCAGTGTGGTTGAGAACTATTCCAAGGTGGTGATGGGCCATATGTAGGTTGCCATTGGTTATTGTAATTAGAATAAGGATTACAAAAATTCAAAGGGTCTTGAGGCATGCCTTATCTTTGAGCCCATGGTCGCCTTTGTGCAACGAAGAACACTTGATCATCATCACCTTCTACTATCTTAAAATTAGTAGGTAACTGCTTAGCCTCCAGGTTAGCCACCATCTTACATTTGTAGTCATGTTTCTTCTATCTACAATGTGGACAGAACTCAGCCAAGATTGTTTTAGCTTCCTCATGTTTCTTCCGAGCTTGCATAGTATCCAACTGTGTAGCCATATTGTTTATGATATCTTGCTTGAAGTTAGACAACAAATTTGTGATCTCCATCCGTGAAACTCCATTAGTACAAGACTTTCCCACTGTGGCTTGATGAGCTCTACCCTTCTTAACAATTGCTCGAGAGTAGTTGAGACATATTTTCTTTATATCATCCCAAGACACTTGAGTTATATCTCCTCCTCCCATCAGGTCTAGGGCGTCTATACAGGTGTCACCGATTCCTCTTAGAAAAAGTAGTTTCTAAGATTCTTCATTGAGAGTATGGTCTGAATTCTTTTTCAAGGAGAACAAGAATCTTGAGATATAGTCTTCCAAACTTTCATCCTCTTTTTGTTGAATTCTGAATATATCATCACCCTTACTACCACTCTTACAATATTCCTTGTATTTCTCAAGAAATTTTGTTTGCATGGCTTCCCAACTATCAAAAACACCCCTTCCCAAACTCATGAACCATCTAAGAGCTCCTTCTTTCAAAGTAGTAGGAAACTACTTTAGCCTGTGAGCATCTAAAGTGTAATCATAGCTGCGACAGAGGATGTCAAATTCAAACAAGAAAGTGTCTGGGTCCTCGGTAACTAGTCCACAGAACTTGGGAAGTAATGAAGAAGGGATATTTTTAAGGTTATCATTATCTTGCTAAGCAATGATGGGGAATTCAAAAGTAGGAGGTTGGTTAGGTGGATTTCGTGCCATATTTGCTTGATGGAGTATCAAAGCAAATGGGTTTTCTTCAAGTTCTTTGTCAGTTGGGTCAAATGGCAATTCAACAAACAGGTTTTTAGCAAATGGATTGATATCTTGGTCTCCTCCTTCCTCAAATAGATTATAAGCTGGTTCAGAAATGAATGGAAGGTCAGGAAGGAATCTTCCCAAAGCGTCTCTTCTTCTATGCATGTAATAGAATGAATGGTGAATTGAAGGAATTTTGAAAATGCTTGAATAACAGACTAAACTACTGCTAACAATGACTATGACAGGTTCTTATTTTGACACCATCCCTGGCAACGGTGCCAAAAATGGTCATGTCAATAAAAGGATATAAAAGTCACAGAAAATCCTAACCTGGGCATTGGACATTCTAGTAGGTGACTAGCATCTTATTTTGGGCGTTCATTTACATTGTCAAATCAGGGAACGTATACTTGAAATGGAGCAGCATTGTATGTGCACTAAGAACCAATTTCAGTCACAATTTACCATAAATAAATGCATGAAAGGAATTCTACTTATGCTACAGGAATGTAATGCGAAGCCTTCTAAACTTAATCAAAGAAAAAATCATGACAACTATGACTAAGGAACAAACTATGAACTGGCCTTATGCTGCAGGAACAAACACAGGGATGGATTCTCGATGCTGCAGGAACAATATAAGACTGAGTTTGCACTTAAACTTTTAAGAATGAAATCTAACTTATAATCAATAGGAAATAAACAACTAACTAACTAAATAACTACGGATACTTACTAAGTGGGCCCCCTTAGCAAGCATCAACTAGTTATGCAAGAATTGAACTCAAAACTTCATCAGCTTTTATTCATAAACTTAGAACCATATACATTGTTCTGCTTATCAGAAAACTAACACAAAACTCTGATTCTTATTATAATACTAACTCTTACATGATATGTTATGCTTGCTCACTTGTGGAAGAGGAACACTTATTTGTATCAGAAAAATAACTAACTACCTAACTCATAACAGAGAAATATGTGGACATAAATACATCCTGAAACCGAGGAACAGACTTCTCATAAATGAAAGCATATATGTTCAACACGATTCAGAGAGAATTTAACATTCCACTCTTACCAGATTAATGATCATTTAGATTTCCTCCCAATGACCCGGTCAATGAGTCTTCGCTGGAACAACTTCCTCGATGTCGTGCTGGAAATGGACTTTACTGCAAGGCTGAGATTTGTTGCGCTTGACTCGATCATGCTTCCTTCAACAACGTACGATACACAAGGCGACAGAAGTGAAAGAAAGCACTCATGGAAAACAACATGATACACATTCATTAATCACATATTAAATCTATTTCATTATTCAAAACCATATGCATTATATCAGTCATTCGGGAGGTCAAACAAGGTAATTAATACAGACACATGGAGATGTTAAGCTGCAGGAATATAGGAATGTATTGCTATAGGATACTACCCAATTTTAGATAAAAAGTCTTTAATCAAAGAGTTAAAACAACCATTAGTAATAAGAGTAAGGATATTAAAAATACATCATAATATTCAAATTATGAGCATATTTTGAGCTCATCACCCTCTACCCTTAATCCTTAAACCTTTAAAACCTCTACCCTCTACCCTTAACCCTTAAACCTTAAAAATCTTTATCCTCTACCCTCTACCCTTACACCCTTAAACCCTATACCCTCTACCCTAAGCCCTTAAACCCTCTACCCTCTACTCTTAACCCTATACTCTCTATCTCTCTCCCACTCCCTCCCTCTCTCTCTCAAGTCTCTCCCTCCTACCCTCTCCCTCTCTTATGTCTCTCTCTCACACTCCTATCTCGAGCTCCCCTCTACCCTCTACCCTTAATCCTTAAACCCTAAACAGGTCTTAAAACCTATACCCTCTATCTCTCTCCCACTCCCTCCCTCTCTCTCTCTCAAGTTTCTCCCTCCTACCCCCTCTCCCTCTCTCCCCTCTACTCTTAACCCTTAAACCCTTAAACCCTCTACCCTCTACCCTTAATCCTTAAACCTTAAAACTCTATATTCTCTACCCTCTAGAACCTTACACCATTAAACCCTATACCCTCTACCCTTAACCCTTAACCCTTAGAACCTTAACCCTTAAACCCTCTACTCTCTACTCTTAACCCTATACCCTCTATCTCTCTCCCACTCCCTCCCTCTCTCTCAACCACTCTCCTCTCTCTCTCTCCATTCCTATGGCTTCTCTCCCTCTACCTCTCTCTCTCCCTCTCCCTCCTCCCTATCTACCCTTAACCCTTCCATTCCATCTACCCTTAAACCTTACCCCTTCCTTACCTTACCCCTCCCCTTCTCCTTCCCCATCCTCTACCCTCTACTCTTAACCCTATACCCTCCATCTCTCTCTCTCTCTCCTCCTTCTCTCTCTCAAGTCTCTCCCTCCAACCCTCTACCCTCTATCTCTCTCCCACTCCATCCCTCTCTCAGAGTCTCTCCTCTCCCTCTACCCTAACCAGCCAAACCTAAACCCTTGTGCCCTCTACCCTTTATCTCTCTCCCACTTCCCCCTCTCTCTCTCAAGTGTCTCCCTCCAAGACCCACTCTCTGTCTCTCAAGTCTCTCTCTCACTCACTCACTCCTATCTCTAGATCCCCTCTACCCCCTACCCTTAAGCCCTAAACCCTTAAACCTTCTCTCTCACTCACGCACTCCTATCTTGAGCTCCCCTCTACCCTCTACTCTTAACCATATACCCTTTATCTGTCTGCCACTCCCTCCTTATACCCCTATAATTCATTTTAACATGTAATTAAGATAACTGATAGAGATATAATGTTCTCAATATTTCTTCTTTGTTGTGAGTTGCTATTCAATTCCAATGGAGACTTTAAAGAATATTACTGTGCCTTTCAAATATTCTAAAATTTCAAGAAGAATGAGGTGAAGAAAATACAATTTTTTCTTATTTCTTCTCCACTTTAATATATAATATCAGACCAAAACATCCATGTGAAACCTCCACCAACTTCTTAAAATGGTTGTATTTTATGGTGGACTAAATCCACCAAATGCATGAAATAATTTATAATCATCATAGCTCATATGTTATGATGAACTTCAAACTCATTCATGTTGCCATAGATTTGGAGACTTAACCCTTCTTTCCACCTCTCTACCTGTTATAAGTTGCTAAGATGCCCTAGTAGAAGCATCCAACTAGTTCCTATATAAGTATATAATATCTTATTTATAATTATTTATAATATATAAGTATATAGTATATTATTTATAATTATTAATAATATATATGATTTATATATTATTAATACCTATTATATAGATATAATTTATATTATAGAGATTAAAAAGTATATAATTATTATATAGTAATATTATATATTATAGCCGATATTGGCATGGTGTGTTGGTTTAAAGGTGGCATTGTTGTTCTCGCCACCAAGGTTCAAACCCTATGGGGTGGTATTGTTGAGTGGTTGTATTCCGGTTCATAGCTCTGGTTCAAAAGTGTTTACCCCTTGAATAAAAAAAATATTATATATTATAAAATAAAACTATTAGAAAAATGGGGAAAAAACAAAATAAAATGGATTCATGGTAGGGGGTTCAAGCAGACATCAGTTAAGAGTCCGCTCGAACCAAGCCTGCCATAGAATTTTTAATATTATTTTGAACAAGTTCGATCGAACATATTTTTTAAGTTCGATTGAACCACCCTTTTCCCCCCTTCTCCCTCTTGGGCACCAAAAATATCCAAAATTTTGTACTTGAAACTCTATTTGAGGATGAAAATTGAGGAGACTTCACAAACCCAATTGGTATCAGGTAGCCCTTAGAACGAGCTATCCAACGAATATAATTTTAATATGTTTTGGTTTTATTATCTATTTGTTTTTTTAGTTTTATTAAAAATAGGTTTTTCAATGAAAATGAAGCTCTTTGTTCTACACATGTGGAAAAATAGAAGATAATCAAAAACAATTTGAAAAATATGAGTGAACCAGATATTGGAGTCCTTGATCCAACAAAAAAAAATTGAATTTTGATACATACAAAAAAAGTTACGCGTTATACGATCGCGCTATGTCTGAATTGTAATTGGTTTGATTTTGAAACTTGATTAAAGAAAAAATATTCAATAAAAAACTATCTAACCAAGTGGAAGCACTAGATATCGGAGTTAAAAATATAAATTCAAAAGAATTAGAATTTTATCCTTCATGGAAAAAAAATTGTGTTATACGGTGAGCGTCACTTTTTAAAAATGTTGCTCTCTAAATAAAACTAGTTTTCGAGGGAGATGGAAAAAGAAGTGCAATATGATTCCAAAAAAATTGAAAAAAAATATATGTAGAATCTACAGAAAAATTTCACGAAACTCTAGTTTGCATCATCTTCAAATTCCTCATGGTTTAGCCACTATAGGTTCCCAAAAGTGAAGATTTAGTTAAAAAATATATTTTATGTCCAGTTTGGCCAAAAATTGTAAACCACTATTGTGGGATCACCCCATCGCAGATGTCCCAACCACTAGATGATCCTATGTTGCAAGTGCATACCCTAGCTTTATAACAAGCATAGCATGCTTATTAGTAAGTCATCCAACAACAAAAACATCAAGCAGCCCTAGTTGCACAGCAACAACAACAAGCATCCCTAGTAGCACAACAACAACAATAGCAAGCATCATTAGTAGCACAACAACAACAACAAGCCCAACAAGCATCCCTAGCAACATAGCAACAACAATAGCAAGCCACCTTAGCAACACAACAACAATAGCAACAACAACAAGTAGCCTTAGCAGCCCAACAACAACAGCAAGCACAACAAGCAACTCTCGTATCCCAACAATAGCAATAATCCCAATGGAAATCCTTACTAGCTCAATAGTACACCCAACAAATGCTTATGCAACAACAATAACAATAGTAGGTTTTATACATAAACCCCAACAGAATTTCATCAACCCAAACACATTAGGAACATACACACTATCACCACTATCATCTTCATAATATCCCACACCACCATACACACCCTATAACACTCCATCATATCAAACTCCCACTTATAATTCATCTACCATCCCACCATATACAACATATGTTCCTCCACCAAACCCGTAGGATGATGTGGCATCCCAAATCAAGTCACTAATGCAAAAAATGTACAACAAATGGGCAAGACAAGGAAGCCCCATGCACAACAAAACTTATGTCCTTATCCATTCGACAAAAACATCGACATGGTACCTTTCCCTCCTAGTTTTGAGGTCCCTAAATGTGATAAGTACAAAGGGAGGGGAAATCATGTGGATCACATCAAGGAATTCAATGTCATGTGCATGGATGTGGCTTACAATGATTCCTACTTGATGTGCCTCTTCCCATGAAGTTTAATAGGTCCTGCCATGGATTGGTTCTCACAATTGCCTCCAAGTATCAAAAAATTTCAAGAAATTATTGATAAATTCATCGACTAATTCTCCTTCAACCTTGACATGGATGTGAGCTTAGAGGAGTTATATACACTTAAGAAAAATAAAGGAGAATCGTTCACTAATTTCTTGCAATGATGGAGGCAAAGAGATAGTAAAAGTGAGTGGCCCATTCTCGACAAACAAGTGGGTATTATCATAGAAAATTTTGATCCAAATCTATCCTTCCACTTGAAAATGTAGTGTATTACCACTTACGATGAACTTGTCCGTAGGGCCCTTTACATTGAGAGAGCCCTAATCTTATAGGGAAATACATAAGCATACAAAGAAAACTTCCCATCAACCAGTTTGAATGACAAGCCTCATGTTTGGGCTAAGAACAAGAACATGATGAATGATGGCGTGGTGGATGCTAAAGTGGTTATAAGTGCTCCTAGGCCAAACACCAACCAACCAACCATTACACAAATTGTACAACAAGCAACATCACTACTACAGAATAATCAAGTCAACAACACCAAAACTCAACAAAGACAAACTCCCAACTAGAAAAACTATCCTAAACATAAATACACACAATTGTGGGAACATATTGAATCCATCATGAATAATAGAGTCAAATTTTATCACGCTTCCCAATTTTTAGAACTACCAAGAACCATAAGATAAACCCCCTTGGTATAATGAAAAAGATTTTTGTGATTTTCACAAAATTAAGGGACACGAAACATCAAACTGTATGAGGCTCAAAAATATTATCCAAGATCTTATAGAAAATAAAGCTATATTGTTGAAGTACTAGCTAGAAACCAAGATCTCAAGATATACAAGAACCCTATGCCAGATCATAGCAAAGGGAATGACAGGAGAAAAGGGAAAGCTTAAAATAATGTGTAGCATGTCTATTCTAATGTATTTTCCTCTTGTGACAATGTTTCCATTGTCATTACCATCAAAGGACCTAGCATGAAGTGTGGAGTCACCACACGATGTGGAAATATTACCATTTAAGGAGCTTCATCTCAACCTAGGGCACATCCTACTTTTCCAACACCAAACCCCGATAACTACAGTCTACTTGACCAACTAAAGAAGACCCCCGCCCAGATCTCTATCTTGGAACTATTGAGGCTATCTCCCACACATAGGTAAATCTTAGAGAAAGCTTTATTTGTGTCATACATCCTTCAAAATATTGATACTAATTATTTTAAAGCTATGGTATGGCATATCACTATCCCTCATCTTCTCACCTTCTTGGAACATGACCTACCATCGCAACCATCTCATAACTGTGATTTACACCTTAAGGGAATTG
>VDFB02285721.1:148335-229630 GCA_007258455.2 Sequoia sempervirens | reverse complement strand
TAGAAAAACCCCATGTAGGCCATTTTGTGCATTCCAACAGACCCTACATTCTGTTTGTAGGTGACACACATGCGGTTTCAGATAGGAAGAGACAAAGATCAACTTTTTGGAGCATCTTCTATTGAAAATTTTCATAAGCAATGATTTTTTAGCATCTTTTATGAGGTATAATGGGGAGCAGTAGTCGTCAGAAGAAAAAACATAAGAAAAGCTTACAAAAGAAGAAATTGAAGCATATAGACAAAGAGATAGAGAAAGTCATAGGAAGAGAATACAAGGTATGATAAATATTGGTGAACCTAACCCCTATGCATATTCCTTCAAGTGAAGAGGAAATTGAAGATGTTCAAGGGTGAAAATTATTCAAGGTGAAAATGTTGGAATTGAATATGTTGAACATGATATTCAAACAGAAATGAAATTATTGAAATTGATAATGAAAATGTTCATGAAAATGCCGATTTGAAGATGTTGAACATGATATTGAAAATTGGGAATGAAAATATTGAAATTGATAATGAAAATGTACCAAGGTGAAAATGTTGATTTGAAGATGTTGAACATGATATTGAAACCGGAATGAAATTATTCAAATTGATATTGAAAATGTTCAAGGTGAAAATGTTGAAATGAAGATTTTGAACATACATTGAAGCAAGTGTAAATTATGTTTCACCAAATTACATGAGAAATGAAGAACCTTGTATGGAAGAAAGACATATTCCAATTTCAAGACCTTCAAGAACCCCTAAATGGTTACTTGAATTTGATGAGAACATTATAAAAAAATTTGAAGGCAAGAATTCAACACGAATTGTTCGGTTGTGGGCTAGAGGAATTTTCAACCAATATTTTAGTGATAAGACATTGACCGAGCAATGCCAACTTTTTGTACAATTCCTAAAGATGCAAAAGATGAGACCTTTGCTAGCCAAATTGAAGATTTGTGTGAACAAGAAGACAAAAAAAAAGTCTATTATTGTCAAAAATATTTTTAATGCTCTCAAGTCTATTGGAAAAAGTAACAAGGAAAAGGATAAGAGAGCTACTTGGAGAGTCATTACAACTTCCCTAGTAAGCCATCAATTGAAAAAGGCTTGCTTTATGAGACAAAATTTTATTTATTTTGACATAAATCATAAAACTTTGGATAGAGCACTTTCAAGAAGAGAAAGAATAGATGATCCTCTTCAAAATGATACATGGGATTTTTCTGGGAGGCTTCCACGTGTTGATAAGAAGCTAACCGGTAATGTAAAGCAGGTAATTCAACAATTTTGGCATGATAACTCTAGAGTATCACCCAATGCAAAGGATGTTTTAAAGTTAAGAATTGGCAATCGAGACCGTACACCACATCCTAAACATTTCTTGGAATCAAGCCAAACAATGTTGTTCAAATTTTTTATTGAAACACATAAAAATATAGAAATATCGAAAAGGAATTTTGAGGGTTTGAAGCCATTTTATTGTGTGCCTCTTAAGATTCGTAATACTTGTTGCAAATACCTTGTGGAGTTTTCAATGTACCATGAGCTATTATGCTATATCCATTCTACTTTGCATACTAATGAAATGTTGCAGGAGTGTGGTGCAATGCATCTTCCTAAAATAATCAAGGACTTGCTAGATCTATTTTTATGTTCTAGAGATGATGGTTGCTTTTTCTATAGAAATGATTGTTTAAATGCAAAGTGCTCACAATGTGGTGGCTTGTCAAAGTTTGTTCAATGTTTTCATGAGAGTTCCGAACATGAATTTGGAAAGAAGCTTGTTGAGAAAAAGAGATATGAGATGGTCAAATATACTTTGCAAAGTGGAGGTGAAGTTTCTAGATGTGAGTTGGTTACAAAAGAATACAGTGTTGCTGATTTTATTTCAAATTTTAAGGACAATATTTTCTACAAGTATGCAAGGCATAGTCATAGGTCTCAGTGGTTGGATCAAAAATTTAGGATGTGTAAGGACTCTTTTCCGATTGGCACTATTATATCAGTGGTTGATTTTGCAGAAAAATGCACATTGCAAGCACAAAACGAGGTACAATCTCAGTATTACAATTCCATTCAGATTGCTATTTTTGTCCACATAACATTTAGACATGCACCTGATAGTACAAAAGAGGATCGAAAGATAATCAAAGAGTATCATTTTTATATGAGTGATGATAGATCTCACTTGTCTGAGTATGTACAACATTTTTTTGAGAATTTTTTTGAGTTCTTATAGGAGCATGATATAGCATTGGGATGACATCTAAATTGGTTAGATAATTGCACAGGTCAATTCAAGGATGCTCGTATGTTTTATTGGTTGGGTAGAATGCATGTAGAGAGGGTTCTACCTCATATTTGGATTTTTTTTGAAGCTGGACATGGGAAAGGGGAGTATGATGGAGTAGGTGCATGAGTAAAGAGAGCTTTAGTTAAGGAGAAATTGAGAATTTTAGGAGAAAAAATCAGCGATGCATGTTCTATAGTTGATTGGTGTAGTTCAACATTGTCACAGGGAGGGACACTTGATTCAACAGTGCGTAGATTCTTTTGGTTCATTGAGGAGGGTACAGTGGGAGGCAGATTGGATTGTCATACAATCAAAGATTCTTCAAAGATGCATTCATTTCGAAGCTCAGATGCAGACACATGGACCATTTGGACATGAGAGTTGGCTTATTTTTGTCAAAGTTATATTTAGTGCGAGTGGGATCAATGTGAGTCAAGTGAGTGGGTGGATACATGGGTACCACAGTATCTAACTCCTTTATCTCAAACAATATCTATGACAAATGACACAATGGAAAGTTCAGTTGATTATGACCTACTTTTAGATCTACTACAACTAGGACATATTTTTGCAGTTGTTGCACCGCAAGGGAATGAAGAGAGATTAGACTATTGGTTGGCTCGATGTGTGTGAGTAAAGCATAAGCTAACACAACCGATGGAAGATAATGATGGTTTCATGTATCCTACAGATTTAGTTGTGGTTGTAGGAACTTGGTTGCAAACATAAATGATTAGAAAGAATGGCATACCTACATTTGAAGACTATGAGAAACACAAAACCATTCTCATGTATTCGCACCTTGTTATAGCAAAAAATGTTAAGTTGTTGAAACATCATGCTAGACCAAAGAAAAAACAACGATGGACACTTAGTAATGTTGATCATGAAGCAATATTGGATACTCTTAAGTAAAGAGATGACCCTTCAGGAACACTTGAATAGAATTTTCAAGAATGGAAGGTAGAATGCTTATGTTCATTATGATTAAGTTCATTAGTGTTCTTTATTTAATACTGATATTTTATATACTATTGCAATGCAGGTGTCTTTAATAGTGATATTTTGTATGCACTTTTGTGATATTTTTGGCAAGATTGATCATGGACCTTTGCAACAATAGCCACTCTGAACCTTTCGAAGAGGTATGCATATTTTATAGTTTTCATCACCAACTCATCATCATTCAAGTTGTTTAGATTAATATAGATATGTTAGTCTAAGCATCTTTTCTATTGTGACAATATATATTTCTCATTTTCCCACTTTTGTGATATTCCTGGCAAAATTGATCATGGACTTGCTACAACAATAGCCAACTTTGATCCTTTCAAAGAGGTATGCGTATTTTATAGTTTGCATCACCAACTCATCATCATTCAAGTTTTTTAGATTAATATAGATATGTTAGTCTAAGCATCTTTTCTATTGTGACAATATAGATTTCTCATTTTCCCACTTTTGCGATATTCCTAGCACAATTGATCATGGACCTGCTGCAACAATAGCTAGCTCTGATCCTTTCAAAGAGGTATGCATCTTTTATAGTTTTCATCACCAAATCATCATCATTCAAGTTGTTTAGATTAATATAGATATGTTAGTCTAAGCATCTTTTCTATTGTGACAATATAGATTTCTCATTTTCCCACTTTTGCGATATTCCTGGCATGATTGATCATGGACCTGCTGCAACAATAGCCAACTCTGATCCTTTCGAAGAGGTATGCATCTTTTATAGTTTGCATCACCAAATCATCATCATTCAGGTTGTTTAGATTAATATAGATATGTTAGTCTAAGAATCTTTTCTATTGTGACAATATAGATTTCTCATTTTCCAAGTTATTCCTGGCACGATTGATCATGGACCTGCTGCAACAATAGCCAGCTTTGATCCTTTCGGAGAGGTATGCAATAGATTACAACAATATAGATTGGTTATTCTAAGCGTCTTTTATAGTTTGCATTACCATATCATCATATTTTGTGTCATTTAGAATAATATAGATTTGTTATTCTAATCTACTTGATGGTTTGTATAGGTGCTTGTCAGTCCAGATCGTAAACATACTACTATTGTTGAAGACTGTGCCCTGAATGCCTCTAATAGGAAAATTTTTTAAAATTTGAATTCTCAAATTGGAAACAATGTAAAACAGTCATAATTGTGTATGGGCATAATCTATACCTAGTGATATCTTTTGAAATATGGGTCAAATGTCTGAAATTGTATAAAGGGTATGTTTAAAATGTAAAGGGGTCTGTATTTTGGAAATTCATAGGTTTTGTAAAGGGGTCTATTTTTGTACTTAATCGAGCTACAACCGAAGGTTTTCTTCCTGGTTCTTTCTTGTCGGTATGCTCGTTTGAACCAGGTTTTGTAATACTATCTAGTCCTCTCCCCTACTATCTCTTACTCTATCTCTTACTCAAAGAGTAAGGAGAGAGCTTAACCCATCTATGTTTTTTGAAGAGACATACATATACTAGCAATCACACGTGAAGATGTAATGGGAACATTGATAGGTGCAATATGAAATTATGTATGCTACAATTGAAGTAATTGCAAGAAGTCTTGTTATGGTGAAAGTTTTATTAGAGAATACATAATCATGTTTTCTTAAAGAAGAAGTATTAATAGGTATTAATTTTGAAGTAAATTTATAACATATGCAAAGCATTTATAAATCAATATGTGTGTAATTGTAACAGTAAAATTTGTGCATACCATGTCATTTCCCACACAATTTTGTTTCTATTTTGAAGAAATGTCTTGATACATGTATGTAGTGACTCAACATGCAAATTCAAGCTCATCTCTCTAGCTATCAATTTGCATACTTAAAATCACTATAAAATTAGCCCTATCCTATTCTTATTTAGAATCTTTGTTTTCTTGGCAATTTATTTGCTGCCCCAAGGTTTTAGGGGTCTGTGTGGTGTTTGAAGGTATGTTGCTTTGCATTTTTGGGCTAATTGAGTAGCTTGTTTAAGGGTGAATGTATAAGAAGTGAACGCTGGTCCAAAGGAGTCTATGTTGTTTCTCATATATGTTGTGTAACTTGGATATGGGTATTTGAATCAGTCATGTGTTCATTTGGTGTTTTGGAAAATTGTGGAGTAATTGGACAAAAACTAGTTTCTCACTATTATAAGGGTTTAAGGGGGTTAAAGAGGGAAATGTGTATTTAGTTGCTTGTCAAGTTTTAAGGGAGTTTTGGACTGTCCAAAGAGGTCAGAATAATTTTGTTAGATGCCTCAAATAGGCAGGTTGCAAAGAGTTTGTGATTGTACCCTTGTGTCTACATCAAATTTTCACCTAATTTCACTTGGTCCAATGTAGCTCGGAGTGATTCAGTGTATTTCATTGCAAAAGAGGACCATCCCTATCATAAACATACCAATCCAGACGTGTTGGAATAGTCCATTTGGTCGTACGAGTTGCGGAATGAAAGTTGCACCACTTTGCAACTTTACACTACTTGCATCTGACAACTTTTCCCTCCACTAAAAAGTCATCACCAACAGAAAACACCTTCGAGATAGCAAGAATCAAGAGAGGTTTTTCTAGAAGTTCCCAACATGATCCCATAGCCTTAGATGAAGAGTTTGTAAGCATCATGGTCTCTGAGAAATAGCCCTTCAAAGATTGCTGCCTTTTAGCACTTTGGACTCTTAAGGGAAATCATTGGTCCAATGTAGCTCAGAGTGATTCAACGTATTTGGGTGCAAGAGAGGACCATCCATAGCGTAAACCTACCCATATGGATGTGTTGGAATAGTCTATTTGGTTTTATGAGTTGCAGAATGAAAGTTGCACCACTTTGCAACTTTACACTGCTTGCATCTGGCAATTTTTCCCTCCACTGAAAAGTCATCACCACAGGAAAACTCTTTCGAGATAGAAAAAATAAAAGAGGTTTTTGTAGATGGTCCCAACACGATCCCATAGCCTCAGACGGAGTGTCTGTAAGCATCACGGTCTTTGAGAAATAGCCCTTCAAAGATTGCTGCCTTTTAGCACTTTGGACTCTTAAGGGAAATCGCTGGTCCAATGTAGCTCGAAGTGATTCAACGTATTTGGGTGCAAGAGAGGACCATCCCTAGCGTAAAAATACCCATTTAGACGTGTTGGAATATTTTGTTTGGTCATACGAGTTGCGGAATGAAAGTTGCACCACTTTGCAACTTTACATTGCTTGCATCTGACAACTTTTCCCTCCAGTGAAAAGTCATCACCATAGGAAAACACCTTCGAGATAGCAAAAACTAAGAGAGGTTTTTGTAGATGGTCCCAACATGATCCCATAGCCTTAGATAGAGAGTCTGTGCGTATCATGGTCTTCAAGAAATAGCCCTTCAAAGATTGCTACCTTTTAGCACTTTGGACTCTTAAGGGAAATCACCAGTCCAATGTAGCTTGGAGTGATTCGACGTATTTGGGTGCAAGAGAGGACCATCCCTAGCGTAAAAATACCCATCCAGATGTGTTGGAATAGTCTATTTGGTCGTATGAGTTGTGGAATGAAAGTTGCACCACTTTACAACTTTACACTGCTTGCATCTGGCAACTTTTCCCTCCACTGAAAAGTCATCACCACAAGAAAACGACTTCAAGATAGCAAAAAACGAGAGAGGTTTTTGTAGATGGTCCCAACATGATCCCATAGCCTTAGACAGATAGTCTATAAGCATCACAATCTCTGAGAAATAGACCTTCAAAAATTGTTGCCTTTTAGCACTTTGGACTCTTAAGGGAAATTGCCGGTCCAATATAGTTCGGAGAGATTTAGCGTATTTGGGTGCAAGAGAGGACCATCCCTAGCGTAAGCATACCCATCCGGACGTGTTGGAATAGTCTATTTGGTCATATGAGTTGCTGAATGAAAATTGCACCACTTTACAAATTTACACTGCTTGCATCTGACAACTTTTCCCTCCACTGAAAAGTCATCACCATAGGAAAACACCTCCGAGATAGAAAAAACCGAGAGATTTTTTTGTAGATGGTCCCAACACAATCCCATAGCCTTGGACAGAGAGTTTGTAAGCATCATGGTCTTTGAGAAATAGACCTTCAAAGATTGCTGCCTTTTAGCACTTTGGACTTTTAAGGGAAATTGCCGGTCCAATATAGCTCGGAGTGATTCGGCGTATTTGGGTGGAAGAGAGGACCATACCTAGCATAAAAGTACCCATCCGAATGTGTTGGAATAGTCTATTTGGTCGTATGAGTTGCGGAATGAAAGTTGCACCACTTTGCAACTTTACACTACTTGCATTTGGCAACTTTTCCCTCCACTGAAAAGTCATCACCACAGGAAAATGCCTCTGAGATAGCAAAAACCAAGAGAGGTTTTTGTAGATGGTCCCAACAGGATCCCATAGCCTTAGATAGAGAGTCTATAAGCATCACGGTCTTCGAGAAATATCCCTTCAAAGATTGCTACCTTTTAGCACTTTGGACTCTTAAGGGAAACTACTGGGCAACATAGTCAACTTCTTCACAAACTTGGTTTGAAGTAATTTCATTCTTTTTTGTGCATTTAAAATGGAGTTTTAAGCCTTCCACCCTAAAAGTGACCTCTAAATAACTTCAAACACCTTAACTACCTCATTCTTATTCATTTGTTTTGCAAACAAGCATTTTCATTCCAAGAGGTCGAGCTTTCATTTTTGCTTGTTGGATTGAAATGCCATGACACAACTTTCTTTTTTCAAAAATTGTTCAAAAATTGTTCAAAATCATTGAACTAATAATTTATCACACATCTGCAGAGAAACAAAGGAGTGCCACAAACTAAAACACATTACACTTCGGTTCTCACTAACTTGATGTACTCTTCAACATTTCTCTTCTCTAAAAGCGACCTCTAAATCACTTCAAACACCTTAACTACCTCATTCTTATTCATTTGTTTTGTAAACAAGCATTTTCATTCCAAGAGGCTGATCTTTCATTTTTGCTTTCAAAGAAAAATCTTCCTATGCCACTGTTACATTGCATAGGTAAACTAGGTTTTGTATTGTGGACCTATATTAAGCTACCACTCTCAAGACCAATGTAACAATGATACAAAATAACTTTTGAGACTGCAAGAAGACATTTGATAACTCTTGAGTGTACTAAAAGAATTCTTATGATTTTTGAAGAATGCTGATAACTCTACTCAGTTGTCTTATTTTTTCAATATCATACAAATTGAACCCTGGCATCAATAAACTTTGTATATCAAACTACCACAATTCAAGTTTCAACGATGAATATTTATCATGCATGTTTTAAATTACATTCAAGTTTATAGTGGTTTTTTTGTTTATATGATGTTATGTGATATTCTAATCGTAATTCATGCTTCTAGGCTCACATCTAATATATATATATTATTTTTACATGTTTTCTCCATTGTTTGGCCCCTACACTGCAAGTAAATGGCTGCATAGCGTGCGGAATGAGGGGGCAGCAGGCCTGAGACCCCTTTAAAGTTTGTTTGAGTGCTTTCTTTTCATTTTTTGTGATTTTTGTGCCAAGTTTCCTCAAAGAAATGTGGTCTCATAGAATTCCATGACAAGCTAATGCAATTGATAGCTGCTCCTAGTTATTAGTTATGCAATGTGAAGTAATTGCACTGCTTAAGGAATTTGTAAAAACTATATTGTTATTGAATTTTTTCATCTATCAACATCTAGTTGTTACTTATGCAATGTGAAGTAATGCTTTGAGTTTGAAAGATGTGCAATGCAATGTAATCAACAATATGAATATAAACTACATAATATTTAACCATTCTTTTTATGCTATTGTACATTGATATTTAACCATTGCTCACTTGATTAAATTTTCAAAGAGTTTAATCATGAACATGAGGAGGAAATTAAATTTTGATTGTCAACTTCTATATATATCAAATTATCCAATAATCAAGTGTATGTCCATATACAAAAATGACATCAAATCAACTCAAACAAAGTTTTACAATATGTGGCATATGCCATCTCGGTATCTATTCAAAATTTACATGCCAAAATGTCTATCTCATCCTAAACTACTGGTGGATCATCAAAATGGAGCCTCTTTGAAGCACTCGTTGACTCTGAAGGTAGCTGTGCAAGAAAAAGTCAAACCACAATTGAGATTAGTTATACTATATAATTTAAAATTGAATAATTAACATAAAAATAATACACATTGAATTATAATTGAACTCTAAAATTGAAATCTTGATTACCTGAAATATACGTCTCTTCAAAGGGTCAAGAGTCCTAGAATATACCCCTCTCAAAGAACTAACCAAACCAACTTTTCTAACGTCAATCTATATGTGAACAAAAACATGAAATTGATCCAAGTTAGCATAGAATTGTCAGTAATAAGAACATATTTACTAAGCACAAATAAAATAAACACATACCTCTTTAGGCTGATCTTTTTCTGTATCTCCTTTAGGTGTTTCAACATTTCCTCCTTCTGGTGTTCGAATACCTACTCCTTTAGGTGTTGTGGCACTTATCAACAATGATGTATAGCTCACAACCGCTTGTACATAAAAATGACAAGTACATATGAAACTACAAATCTATGTCAATGTATGCATAATCAATAAAAGATCTTATAAATCTTAATTCAATCAAATTTGAGTTCAATTACCTTTCCCTTATCTAACATTGTGCCTCCATAGTTTGGAGAGCGTCACACCTCACTCGCACTAGGTGTTTCCTACAAGCAGAATAAGATAAACATATAAGTTAATATATAATTTCATTAATGACAATTCAAATGACAAGCAAATTATCTGAAAAAAATGTAAAATGAATTAGTGCGAAAATATATATTATGTGCATCTCAAAATGGCCCTAAGGGTGCTATCAGTCACCGTGTGAGCTCCCTCCTCGGACATTAACATTAAATAGACCATGTAAATAAATATTAGTACTTGATACTATCTCTTATTAATATTCATTTAAAAAAAATGCAAGTTATGAATTTACACCTTAAATGTTACCTGTGTAACTACTCCAATTTCCACCTCTCTAGCAAGAGAGGAATCTGTAGGGTGTGCTCCACTCCCTTGCGTGTGATCTGCTATAATCTCTACATCTTGGATGTCATAATCAGAAGTGTCTAATGGCTGCTCAGGGGGCTGTACAATAGGAACCAAGCATATTTGCTGGCACGTATGGAAAATATGTGGACCTGAGGAGGATGATGCATCAGCACTGGATCCATCGCCAAGATCACCAGACTGTGGCTGAGCTACTAAAGAAGCATGGGAAACCAAAAGACCACTCAAATAGTGAATGGCCTAGATAGTTTGTGTGGCTGCATCCTTTGTAATATCTGGATGTTGTATTGGAGGTGGCGGAGGAAGGGGAGGATGGGGAACATGTGGGCGCCTGACTACTCTAGCTGCCCCTGGCCTATCCTGGGGCATACCTCCACCAATGCCCTGGAAGGATTTAAGGTCAAAGTAATTGACATGATGCCCTAACAAAAACTCAACATATAATTTTTTAATAAAGTAAAAAGGTACATCAAGATTATTGTTGGGTGGTTTATCAAAAACCATACACCAACTATCCCAAAAGTTATCTACTATGCCCCTATGTGTGCACTATTTTATAGAAAGTTTTGGTTTGTTAACATTAAATGGAAAACCAGTGCTAGGGTTAATAAATAAATAGGCTATTTGGGCGTTTGTTATTTGGAGATCTTTCACATCATTATAAGACAATCCACATGCATAATATTCCCTCATGGTTTCTCGCCATGAATGAAAGGCATTATGTTGGGTGGAGAGGGTTTCTACATTTGTAATTATTCCTGTCAATGTGGTTGACATATGAGATAATCGAGGTATTTTCTTATAAACATCACAAATGCCCCTCAATTGCTCCAATTTTTCATGAATTAAGTCTTCAATTGATGGTTGTAGAGGTGGTGGAGCATTTGGCATTTCTGCATTTTGATTCTCAGCTGGTGGATTTTCATTCTCAACTGGTGGAATTTGTGCATTCTCATTCTCAGCCATAATGCGATTAAAGTTAAAAAATAATTAATCTAATTAAAATTAGACAATATAAATGAAAATATTATAAAAATACCCTAGTTTTTAAAAAAAATCCAAAAAAAACCCTACTTTTTAACAAAAATCTATAAAATTCTCTAATTTTTAATACAAATACATAAGAAACACTATTTTTAAATCAAAATCCATTAAAAACATTCATTTTTTTTATCAAAATCCATTCTAAACTCAATTGTTTCATAAAAATTCAATCAAAAACCCTATTTTGAAAAAAAATCCACAAAAACATTCATTTTTTTTATCAAAATCCATTCTAAATTCAAATTTTTCATAAAAATTCAATCAAAACCTTTTGAAAGAAAGTCCACAAAAACATTCATTTTTTTATCAAAATCCATTCTAAACTCAATTTTTCATAAAAATTCAGTCAAAAACCCTATTTTTAAAAAAAATCCATAAAAAACTATTTGAAATTATTCAAATCTAATTCAAAATTGAATCAAATCAAATAAAAATAAAAATCTTACCTTTTCAAATCGGATTTTGGTCAAATCAGATATCCATTATGCAAAGAATCAATTCACTGTGCACCCGTGGATTGTTGACTGTGAAATAACTTTAAAACAACGACAGAGTTCTTATATATATACTTTTTACAAATCGGATATTCGATTTGGATCAGATATCAGATATCAAAAAATTAGATATCCGATTTGCATCGGATATCGGATATCTGATTTGTAAAACTAGGTTTGGTGTTTGCTATGGTGGTGTGTACTAACACCCGAGCCTAAAAAAATTCAACACAATATTTTTTGCATTTTTCGGTTGATGAAAGACGTGTTTTTTTCCTCATTGCCACTTTTTGGCTCACCATGATCCTGCACATACCCTGGCATTTGAAAAATTTGACACCTTGGCACTTGACATCATCAAACCCTACACTTCGACATTAAAACACTTGGAAAAAACTTGGCATTTTGTCTTTTTGATTTTTCATCATGTTACTAGTTTCTCAACAATGTCCTGACGATGGAATTTAGAGAAGTAGCGACGTATCATGATGACGATCTTGTCTTGTCTTTTTGGCGGTCATATTGTTAGTTCCTCGAGGATGTCCTGACAATAGGATTTAGAGGAGTAACAACATTTCATGACTTGTCTTTCTTGTCTTTACTGCTTGTGGTTGGGTAGGACAAAAAGACTGGGGAAATTGCGCCCTTACTATGAGTCATGATCATCCTTGTCTGTGACTGCTTGTCTCATTTGATGGTACAACCTTGCACACCTTGACCTATGTTATTAATACAGTCACATGGATAGTAAATGCATGAATATGGTGTACTAAAAAATCAGCAGTTCCTAATGGAATAGGTAACAAAGCTACTTTGGCACCTACTGCTACCAAATCACCACCTCCCCAGGTTAAGCTGGTGCTTGCTGTTGCATCAGGAGCTGTCAAACTGGGTGCTGTCATGGTGTTTGTTGGCCATTACAATAATCTACCCAATGATGATTAAGAGCAATGGATGTTAAAGTCCTATGGTAACATGTTAAAGGATTTGGTCTTCGTGCTAACATTCATTTTCTTATATCTTGTAATCCCATCTCGTCCATCTCTCGATGATATCCTGTGGCATACAAAAACATAAGTGCATACATGATCATATAGGCATTGCATTAGGTCCATACATACATCATCCATATCATTAAACCATCAACATGGCATCATATGTGGCATCATATACACATAGTCATGCATTACCATAATCATACATATTGCATCCATTCAAATAAGTAACATTATGCATATCATTATTATCCATAGCATAGCATCATCATGACATATACATAAACATCATAAATAATCATCATAAATGCATACATGGCATGACATATAAATAGCATCATCATCATCATAGAAATAAAAAATGCATCTCACATATGCATCACATGGTAATCATATCTACATCATCATAATCACATCATATAAACATACATCATAATGCATAAATCAAATAACATCACATAACATACATGTAGGCCACATCAAAACTGCATCATATATATATAGCATCATCTTAAAATAAAATAATGTCACATGATAGAGTCACGAGATATCCCAAAAATATGAGCATGCAAGTTCAATGGTCAAAATATAAATATCATAAAACATGTGTTTGAAATGTTTTGAACACAAACAAATAAGGGAGCTATGATGCACTCTCCTCATCTCATCGAGGAGAAGACTTGGGAGATGAATTCTTAGTCAAGGGACTAGAGGCCATCATCGTAATAGTCACCTATGTCTGTGATGCAGAAGGGTGTGCCACCATGGTCTATATCTATGACACTGATGGAAGAGCAACTGAAGGTTGCACTGACGCTGTGACTAACAGGTCTACTAAAGGAGGCTAACTGTGAGAAGACCTGTGGTTGTGCCCAGACCTATAGGAGTGGCCAGATCTATGTCCTGATGAATACCCTGTAGATGTCGAACCCCCTGCACTGCTCTGACTACCACTGCCACTGCTTGATTTGCTGTTGCTACCTATCCTTGTCTGTGTCCTCATTAGGGTAGGATCCCTCCTCTCTGATGGCATGACCTACTCATATAGTACTATGTATTTCCCAAGCTATGTGCTCACCCTACCAAACTCTTAAGCCAAATCCACATATGGTCCTATACATAGTCATGCAAACTCTGTGCACCACTAAGTTGCTTCCTAGTGACAGATCACTGCCTAATCTTGCTCTACCCGCGTCACCTCTAACTCTGCCTATAGTGCTCTAACCTATGCAACACTCTCATCCAATCTCCTTTACAAATCTACCACCCTCTGGTCTGTTGTGGCATCATGGGGCAATGTCGAGTTGGATGGTACCTCCTCCTCTCCCTCCAGCATGCTCTATCTCAGTAGTCTCTCAGCCTCATCAATAGCCTCATCCTCATCCTCCTCCCTCATATCCTCCTCTCCTTTGACTCCCTCCTCCTATGGAATATCAACCTCCATCTCTGCCTCCTGTCGAATCACCTCCTCTCTGACCTCCTACTCCTGTTTTGCCTCCTCCTTGGCCACATGCTCCTCATGACCCACAACCTCTTGCTCTGGTCTAGGCTCCTCCTCCTCAGCTACCTCTAGTATGATATCTAGTGCCCCTCTCACCGCATGCTATCTCACCCTCCTGGCCTACCTCTTGTTAGCTCTCCTCCACCTCCTGTCGTCATCTCCATCATCTCCATCATCTCCATCTCTCCCTTGACCTCTGCCTTCGTCCTTGCCTCCATCTCTCCCTCCACCTCTGCCTCTGCCTCTGTCTCCACCTTTGCCCCCTCACCCACCTCGTGGTACACATGGTATAACCAATCTCCTATCAATCGGTGTTGGCCATCTAGATCGGTCAATGGTATTGGCTGATGTGTCTTCCACCATAAATCATAGTTTGTTGTTGTCCCTGGATCCACAACCCCACTTCACCATCCCCACTGCTATGCCACTAGCCCATCGATCTACTGCTCGAAAAATGCTACTAAAATAGCTGGCCCCTAGGCTGACTCCTTGGAAGATCTGGCATACTCGACCATGCCTACCGGTACACCTTGCTACTCCCTAAACTGCCGTAACACCCTCTGGGGTAGGTACATCTCGATGATCAACTGGCTTTGTGCTATCTTGCCAATCAAATATCAAAACTGTCGGCAAAATCTTAGATGATCATCCTCACCCTCCCACTGCCTGTAGTCCCTGTAAGGCCTCCAAATAAAGGACATCATTGTGTCGATTTGATGTCACCACCAACCTGTCTCCGCAACCTTGGTTTTCTATAGAGCACTAGCATAATAATAAACATATGACATCCCATCTGCCAGCTATGGTCTCTGAATCGGCGATTAGAAGATGGCCACATTCTCCTAGGCCCATATCATTAGAAGTTTCATACTACATCAAATTCTCTATGCCCTCCTGTAGGCCATCTCATGGAGCTAATGATAAAGCATACCTAACAAATAGGGCCCACAGGCATAAACACTCCTGTCTCATCTCATGCTCACCAGAACATCCCCCCAACTAATGGGAAACCCGTGTTTGCGTTGGTTAGGAATCAATACTCCACCGATCAATGTCACCAACAGTGCATCAAAATGACCATAATACTCTGCCATAAACTCCCAGCGGATCTCGTATCCCTCAATGCTAAGTTCTGCACCTTGGTCATGGTAATAAGCTATAAAAGTCTGATAGCCATGCTGAGGGTCATAAACGATCTGCTCCCCTCAGATCGCCAGGCTCAAAATATGGTAGACATCCTCAAGCATAATGATGGCCTCTCCTATTGGAAAATGGAAAGAACATGTTTCTGAGTGCCATCTCTCACATAAGGTGGTCAACAGTTCCCTATTTTCTCGGATAATGGGCATATAGGTAACATAGTATAAACCTAGTCGCATTAACCACTATCGCTCCCTCTTGCTGAGCTGATCCCAAAATCTGTAGGTCGATGGGCTACTCTCCCATGTCTAAATAGGTGCTAGCTATCTCTGCACATGGTCAAACAATGCGTCAACACCTTATAGACAATCATCATTCTCATTTGTGTAACTCAAAAGCATTCAAAATTTGAAACCCATCAAAGTCAGCCTTAGTCAAAGTTAAAGTCAAACACATCATGCTAACTTCATTTGCATCACGGAAAGGAATTTGCATCACTTCGTACCTCAAATGCATCTCGATCCATCAATTGCATCATTGTGTCTCACGCTTGTGTTGTGTCAGTGCACTTGCGTTGTGACTTTTCGCACATGCATCATTCCATTCAAATGCATCATTATATTTCACAAATGTGTCACAATTTGACAAATGCAATGAGTCACCTTTTGAGTGCAGTGCAACTTCGTGAATGCGTTAAACTAAACCATCCTATCCTACAACTCCTTTGCATTTTCATTGTGACGCAATGAACGCATCGAACACAAATGCAAATGCGGCTTATGTGCACACACATGTGTAGTGGCGCATTCGTTGTTGACCATAAAACCCTAAATTTTGCGTGAAAAATGATAAAATCACAAAGTGGGTTAGGGGTACATACTGTTGGCTTTGAACCCTCTGGCCGCCTGTAGGTCCGCATGATCTCTCCACGATGCTCGATCATTAGAATCACCATGTCTGCTACAATCCTTTTTGCTCGGCGCTCTCAAAATTGCTAAGGTGAATAGTGAAAATGAATTGACTTTTACCCCACTATCAACCTATTTATAAAGTCAAAATGGCATTTTTCAACCCTTTTTATTACTGGAGGCTATTTTGACCCACTTTGGCCACACTTTTGGCTGCTTTAAACTCCTCAAAATTAGAAATCGTCTGCGCCATTGTCTTTTTGGTCATCATATTGATTTATCAGGACACTTTCCAAATTTTTCTGTCACCGACCCAAAATTTGAAAATTTTCCCGAGGGGGCATAGATAATCTATACCTTCACTGGGGCATGACCTTGACTTATTTTCTTCACCACAATATAACAGGTTGCATTATGACAAGGAGAGGCAAAATGTAGACACATAAAAATGACCTAGGCCTGCAAACTCTATTTTTCCACCATTTCTTCCTAGCATAATTAAGACATTTTAATTATGTCCTTGGTCCACTTCTATCTATTAATTAAATAATTCATAACTATTTAGTTAATTCATATCCTCCTTATTCCTCTTCATTATTAAATAAATAAATGGATATTTTATTTATTTAATACGTCACTAATTGTCTAAAGTCCTCTTAATAATTAAATAAATTTCTTAATTTATTTAATTATCTTTGCCCATTTATGTCCTCTTGATTATTAAATAAATAAACTTTATGTAGTTATTTAATACGTCACTAATTTTGAAAAGTCTTCTCATAATTAAATAAATTCCTTAATTTATTTAATTATTGGTCATCCTCTCTAATTAAATAATTATTTTTATTATATAATTAGTTCACTGCACATTTCCATCTTTTAGTAAATAATTTGAATTAATTATTTACTATCATGTGGTCCCACCTTTTTGAATTAAAATTGACTTTTAATTCAAAATAGTCTGTTTCTCAAAAATCATATAATATTTATTATTTGATTTTCCAGCCACCTCTTTTTCTGTGCCAATTTTTTCTCTTGTCCCATGCATTGTCCACCCTTGATTTGATTTTCCAAAGATCAATCTTGTCCACCCATTTTGAATTTTCCCTAATGTTTCCCTAACCCTAATTGTGGGTTGTCAAATTGAATCTTGTCCATTGATTCTAAGGCATTTTCCAATCTTTAATCTTGGCCATCTACTCAAAATTGCATTTTCTATAAAATGGAAATTCTGGTCTCATTTTGTTATCACTCATATCTCATGTAATCTTGTTTTAGGAAATCTTAGGCTATCTTGCACTATTATCATACTCTTGCAATCTTGTCATTATTGTCATAGTCATATTTGCATCTCATTTGACATAGTTTAGACATGGTTTCATGCCCATTAGTTGCATGTTAGCATAGTATTTGCATGTTGTCATATCAAATCCTTCAACATTTGCTTAGGGATTGTCATTGTCATTAGTTTGCTCATCACAAATCTGAGAGCAACATCATATTTGTAGCAAATTGAGAAGGTGTAATGGAGGTCAGCCATGGAGATTGAAGACATTGGGTGAGATCTTTCATTTTGTTTTCATGTTTTTCCTTTGCACTTCATTACTACTTTGGGTTATTATGTTTATGCATTTGATTTTCTAACCCTAGGATAATTTCCCTTAGTTACAAGAATTGTACCTCTTGATTAGTATCCTCAATAGAGTTAGTGTCATTTTGAGAGTTGGTGTGATGATCATGTCACCGCATATCACCTTGTTATAGTTTCTTACCCTTGTCTCAACCTAGAGAAGATAATGGAGACATATTAGGGTTTTGGGTGCTTGATTTGTAGTATGTTGACTACTCTTACATGGAAGAATGTTGTTTCTATATGAGAGGGTTGTATCTATTTTCCTACATGTATTATTCTTATATGGGGAATTTTTTCCCAATATTTTCCTTAGCCTCAATCTTGGATGCATTGCATAATTTTTTTCTCTCAAGGTTTTAATGTTAATAATTCTATTTGAGCAAATATGAAAGGTTCACTAGTATGGATTTATAATGCAAATATGGACAACATCAATAAAAAATATATGTATTAACCAAATAGCCATTTAGGAATACATTAATATATGTCAATATAAGTATAACATATATAAAAAATAGTCATATAGGATTACAAGAATGCAATATATGAATACAATGTCAACTATATGCAATACAAAATATATGTCAAAAAATGCAATATAGGCATACAACAAAGGATCCCAATAAAAATTCATTCCCTTCCAGGTGAAGAAAGAAAATTATAGGCGACCTTTGATCGTTAGGGGGAGGGAGATGTGTATGAAAAAGGTCTACTTCGAACTCAAGGGTTGCTCCTCCTAATTAGTTTTTCATGGAGCTTTACCTGTTACAATTAAAAGTATAGACATTAATTTATAGAAATTACATTACAAAATATGAAATACTTAACAAAATAATCACTTACCACTGCCAGATGACCACTCTCCTCATTTGCAACATTGGCATGCTCAGGTTGTGGCATTCTGAAGTCCTATAGAAACCATCCAAATATAAATTAAACTAAAAATCAATAATCATCTGATTTTTCAATAATAAAGAGTTATAACAATAAATGTAATTTGAGATTTACTAATCTGCCTTATACCCCTGTCAAAGGCATCAACCTGTCTCTTGCAAAAGACACAACATGCTCCATTACCCTATTAACATCGGGATGAGTGTTTTCTTGCAACATCTGAAAATAAAACAACATTATTTATAGATTATTGAAATGTGCTAGTGATGATAGTTAGGAGGATAAGAGTGAAATGGTATGCTACAAGCTAGTGATGCCATTAGCCTATATTTTTTGAGGTCAACAATATGAACAAATGAGATTCATATATTATGAAGTGCATAACAACCTGAAATAAAATTAATTAAAAAGTACAAAGCATACTTATAAACTATCTAGAACCTTCAAGTCATTAAAAATTATTCAATTACGAAATACAATGCATATTCTATATTACTTGAGTGAAACTTCAATGTCCACCTCCACTAGGATGTTTTTCCATCGAAGCTCCAAGATTAACCTATTCAACATCCAAAATGAGATATAAGTATACCATTCATATAACAATGTTGTTCACATGTAATATTTATAATTATTTACTAGTTACATACCTCTATAATGCATGTCGTCATGTAATAGGGAGGTGAAGGACCGCTAAAAACAAAAATAATGTTATGAAATTGAAATTTCATTACAATCATTAAAATAATTTAGTCAATGAACTTGCTAATTTTCATCACCATCTAATCAAATGTAGATGTAACTTGCGCACTTGCGTCCTAACTATGCATGGGGTCATAACCACAGGGTGTCCTGCAAGCTTGGCAAATATGATGTGGAACTCTACTCCCCAAAGACTCTGTTGAATCACCCTGTGCTATAGGACTAGCATGTTGTATGAGGCTTTGGGTTAGGAAACTAATCAACTGTAGTGTCTTGACCTCAAAACTCTCCTTCACAATAGAAGGGATAGCCATATTCTCATATGTTGGTCTAGTGAGTGTTCATCTCACTGGTCACTGTGGGTCAAGATGTGCTCCTGCTTTGTCCTGTGAAGAGCCCCCACCTCTACCTTGGAAGTACTGCATATCAAAATAGTTTGGGATTTTATTGAGGATAAACTCATAGTAGAGTTTCCTCAAAAATATTGTGGCACCTCATTGTTGTTACATGGAGGATGGTCGATAACCATCCACCACCTCTACCAAAAATGGTTCTTTATCCCTTGGAGGTTGCATTAATGGATGGGGAACCTCTTGCTTGAAGTGTGTAAAGGTTGATTCATTCTAAGGTTTTTGAATAGGGAATATAAGTCAAATTTTGTAATTTTTTCATCTTTCACTTGTTTATAGGATAATTTATTTGTATAAAATTGTTTATACTCTTGTCTCTTATCTGATTAACTAATTATTTTCTTGCTAATTGAATCTACATTTGATAACATCAATTCAAGTGATTAAGCAAGCATGGTTCTATGCGAGGTTGAGCTTGTAGGATCTTTCAACCTTGCAATTATATCCTCAATTTAATTTAATTTTTTTTTTAATTTTCAATTTTCCCCATTAAATTTTCTTGAGTTCTTGGAGCATATTGAGGAATTGTTGGAGGTGTTTGTTGGGGTTGTTCTTTAGTAGCATTTGGGATTGAGGTGAATCAAGATTTTGAAGAGGAATTTGAGGATAAGGAGGTGCATTATCATTTCCTAAAAATTAAATAAATTTACATCAAAAAACATAAATAATCTACCTATTTAATAACAAATTCACACAAAAAATAATAAAAAACTTACTCTTTTGACCTCCTTGATGTCATGGAGCCATTTTGGTAAATATTTAGCAAATATTCAATGAAGAAACGATGAAGAATGAGCTCTCCTATAATGCAAGCAAACTCTTGAGGGTTTGCAGGCCACAGATAAACATGAAAATGTAGAAATCAGAATGAATGAAAGTAGATTTTTCTTTATTATATTGACTATAACACGCTCGTGTTATAGCCTTGGTGTTGCTGAGCCTTAGGATCGACAACACCAAGCCATAATGTGAGCACGTGATAATGTGCTCACGTTATGATTTAAAAAAAATTTGAAAGATGCTTGGCCACTTTTTGGTCCCCTATCTTTATGCACCTACCCCTACCTCTTTATTTTTAATACAATTATTGCTACATTGGCATTAACAACTTTTTGGGACATTTTATTATGGTGGATCAAGCCACTACTCGATTCTCTCACACTACCTATGCTTTTATTCTTTTGGAACTAGATTTTTCTATGCCTCTCATAATAAAGGTTGCTTTGAAAGTTGTTGATTTCTCTTGGAGCCATAGTTTGAAGTATGAAGTCATTTCCTTTTGGTGTGGGAGATGATTTGCTATGAGTCATCTTGATTTGGATTTCTCACACTCTAAGGTATCTTGTTCTTCGTCTTGGTGGAAGAATGTGCTACATGAACACCTTATCGTGGAAGTGATTGATGATATTTTAAGGTTTCTTAACCTCTTAATACTAATTTAGTGATGACCCTAGATCATCCTAAGTTATATATTGTTGATCTGTTACCTATTGTTGATCCTAGACTCCTTTTGTCTCCTTAATTAATCTCGTGGACATTATTGGTGTGTCCCATTCAATTTGTGCGACTAACAACTTGTAGCCATCTTCCTCTATTTAACATTCCTCTTCTCATGTGTTGTCCCCAATTAGGGATTTAGAGAGGATTTCTCCCCCTCTCTTCTTTTTTGAGAATGAAAATAATGAATTTCTTGGATAGTACAAAGAAGGAAGAAATTTATTTTGAATCATGTATATTTGTCACATATCAAGTTAGCAATGTGTCCTTTCTCAGCTTGGTTATGAAATTGCTTGATTTGTAGTTGGTTATGGGTAGCTTGTTGGAGCTATGTTTGGAGGTAGCTTGTGGTTTTCCACCAATTCTATAAAAGGGTTGGGGTCCTTTAAAAAACCCTTTTTAATTTTAATGAAAAATAATATAACACATTTTTCATGTCATTTTACATAATCATATCTAACATGACATTTTTAATAACATCCTTACATGATGATATTTTTCACAATACTATGACAACTATCACATGGACATATATTTGACATCCATGTATAGACTCAAATGAGGGAATTATTGGGAAAAACCATTGTTGTATTCTTACAAGATTGAGAATAATTAAATCATACAAATAATACTTTGTGGGTTGTCACATTACTGCATATTTTATTGTTATGTTATTGAAATATTTCCCTCCTCATTTTGAGTGCATGATGGCATTTCACATTATGAGGCATATTTTCCCTATTATAACATTCTCATCTTTACATGTTTCTAGTTATATGTGTCATTGGAGCTACATCAATTCTAATTTCCTTATGCAATCCATTTACACTAGATTTTGTATAGCTTAATGATTGCATATATTATGGAGAGCACACTAGTTTTGACTCTATTATTGCCTTATAGATCATGATTCCATATTATCATTTAGAAGGGGTTAATTCTTGCATATTGTGACCAATGACACGGTATAGGTTAACTACACTTGATCCATATGGATTCAAAGCATATTTAATCCACTAGGCATCAATCCCAACAAGATATTCAATGTAAATAAAAACAAAGAAGCCATTAAAACTAGCATGTTAAAACATGAAAGCTTGACAAACATCTATTCTAAGACATTGAAACTCATCCTATTGGGGGAGTGGTGTCACATTGATGTGGAATGGTGACCCTTTCCCAATCCCTTGGATAATGAGCTTGTTTCAGTTAGTTTTATTGAAGAAAAATGATGAAACCAATGAGAGATGTGTGTGAAACATAATGAAAAGCTATTTTAACATGATAAATGCTATGATGTTTGATGTAGATGTGTCAAAATTTATTCTAAATGTATGCAAGATTTAAAGATGCAAGTCCTAATTCCAAAATATGCTAAATGGATACAACTAAGTTACCATGGAAGCCATTATGGATGCTTTAAGATACTATGATCAAGATTTAAACTAAAAAAGCTAAATATATGCTAAATATGGATGAAAATGAGAGTGATTTTAACATCATAAGTTTACTATTAAAAGATGGGTCCCTATTCAATAGATGCAAGGTATATTTATAGAATAGGCAAAAAGGAATCGATGTTCGAGATTGAAAGAACCAATCAATGGTCAGGATGGAAAGAAGATGGAGGCATGGATCATGGATTCCCATCAAGGGTTGAAAAGGAAAGTTGATATTTAATCAAGGGCTCACAATCATGCAAAGAAGCACACTTTCAAAACTTGCTCAAGAAGTTTGTTGAAAGTTTGTTACAAGGAAGAATATTCCTTTTTCAATGAGTGAAGAGGGAAAAATATTCCATGAGAATATTCCCTTTTGGAGGAATGTGCAAAGGAGGAATATTCTCAAGGAATATTCCCTTGCAAGTGGGAGAGTTAGAATTAATCAATAATTTGATAATTAAAACAAAGTTTCAGTTATGCAAATTAGGGGAATTTAGGATATCCATTAAATAATTAACTTATTTAATGAAAAGGGGTCAAAATGACATTTAATTAAATAATTAAGATTATTTAATTAAATGAGAGGACTTAGAGTGTCCAAATTAAATATTCTGATTTATCCAATTTAACAGGATCAAAGGTTAGCATGGAAGAGGGTGAATTAACCCAATTAGGTCAATTAGATTAATAGATGAAAAATGTGGTATTTAATTAAATAGCTAGGATTATTTAATCAAACAAGGGAAAATAGGATGGATTTTAGGATGAAACACTGCTAGTATGTCAGATTTGAGTGTGCATATCATTCAAGACATTTTTAAGTGTCTACATTTTGTCTCTCTTTGAAGCGAGGTACCTATTACGTTGGTTCAAAGATTGATGCTTTTTAGATTAAAAAGTATTGCTCAAATCAAAAATTTAAAAATTCCTAATTTTTAGATGCCCCATTGTTTCCCCAGTAGAAGGAATCAGTTGGTTCCCTACCTCGTTGAGAGATTGGGCATAAATTTTGAATTTTGGGTTGATCTCTCAACAAAGGTAAAATATTGGTTCAATGCCAAAACGTGCCTTGAGATGTAATAAATACCTCATAAATGCAAAAAATGGCTCAAAATAGGTTGCAAAGTATGAACATAGGTAAAAAAGGTCAAAACCCTAGCTTTTGGGTCAAATTAGGGAAAAAACCCTAATCTTTTGGCTTAAATAGGTGAAAAGGTTGCACTTCCAATTCATTTGTGCATTTAGCCTTTAGCGATTTTGTGCATTTGGAGCCTAAAACTTTGAGGAGATGGATCACCATGCAGTTCTAGTTCACCTTTCTAAGTGGGTTCGAGAGTACCAACATCGAGTAGACATAAGATCCCAAGTATGTGACTTGAAACTTGTCTCGATTTTTACATTTTAGTGCATCTATTAGCATTTCCAAATTAGGTCTTCTAGGGAATTGCTATATAGTGATGCACAAAATGCGTCCGAAGCATCACTATTAATTTTTTAGCGATGCACCTTCTGTTTAGTAGCGCACCAAGATTTTTTGTTTTGGCAACACATTTGATTAGGGTGTCATGCATTTGTAAAATAGTAATGCATAGGGTTTTTTAGTTTAGTGATGCACATTTGCGGTGGGTGACACACATAGAAAATAATGACACACCCTCATTTTTAGTTATAGTGATGCATGTAAATGTAGATGCACAATTGAGTATTGCAACACATGTCACCAAATTAGCGACACACCCCCTAAAAAATATACAGTGACAAACCTCAAAATAGTGATGCTATTGATTTTAGTAACACAATTGATGTTTTAGGATGCAGACTCTCAAATTTTGATTAGTTTTCTGACTTTTAGTCAAATTGATGCTATGCGTATGATGCATGTAGGAGGATACTTAGCCTTTGCTGTTGCAAGAGCATCAATCAAATATTTTGGAAATAGCACAAGACTTCAATGACTTGGAGGTGGAGTGGCTGGGGATGTTGGGATTAGGTTTTATTGCTTTTATGCCAAAGGTTCACACCCACCTAGCTGTTAGCTCTCAAAAACGTAGGCAAGATGCCTCAAGAGGCTTCCAATCTCTTGATACACTTCAGGGTAATAGACAAGGTCAAGAGAACTCAACCTTCTACTCTTCAGGTGCTGCCAAACCTAGGCGGGTATACCTTTCTGAATTGGGCAGACTTAACTTATGGTAATCTTTCTTGCACAATGATTTGTCCACAATGGTAGATGGTAGTGAACAAATGAAACTAAACTTGATAGTAATAGCAAAAGCAATTTTCTAATCTAAATCCTAAAATGTTCAATTAACAAATATAAAGAAACTGAATGAATTCGAATGATGAAATTGCAGAGACTAGTGCCTTGTTGGGTATGCGGAGTCAAATGAAACAAAGGTGGGAAACTTATTTTGGCAGAAAATCAAATTGATGGCATATGATCTGTTTATAACTTGTATAAACATGCAAGATTTTGACCACTAAGCTCTACTTTAATAATCTAGATGAATTCCCCCATGATTACTGTGATAAAAAAAAATGATTTAATCTCTACTTGAGAGAACCAATAGATTAATCACACGGATACAAAAAACGTGCACTGGTAAACTAAAAATAAGCTCGTTACTTCAATTTAAATAACCAGAAAGAATCCAATTGGAGACAACTTAGCAATACTTTTAATAAACTCAACATACAACTGATACCAGAAATAAACTACCACACTAGCTGAATTTCATTGAAATCACCATTTGAAAACATGCACCATAGTCTCTATTCTGAGAAATTTACTCTACTGTATCCGTTTCTCATCTCCCTCCTCTGATCTCATTCTCCTCCATCCCTCCTCCTTTATTATCATTTAGAATAAAAAATTTATATCCAGGTAACTAGAGAGAAATAACATTTCATCCTCACCGTTGGTGACCAACCATATTTGGGCCTTGCAAAACGTTCACTAAAAAATTCTGCAAGAAATGCATTGCCAGAAGAATTCCATGCACCCATGCGTTACACTGTGACTCAAGGAATCAAAGAGATGTTTTCAAACATCACCCCGCGTCTCATTAATGCGTCTTCATGTGTCGCCGTGACACTCCAGAGTTGGGGAGATATCATATTGAAAACCATTATGCTTCCCCGATATCACACTTCTGTTCGTTTCAATCACTGAGACACAAGAGTCTTTCTTACCGAGCATCATTCTTTTTGTTCTATTCACAGTCGCCGTAGCTCTATGATGTCGGGGAGACATCTCAAAGACCATATGATGTTTAACCGAAAGCACCCATCTACTCATATGTCATTGTGACAACCCAATTTTCATGCCGACAAAGTTACCTTTGCTTTCCATTCAGCAAGACCCCGGGCACCTCACCAAGACCATACACCGAAAACAAATAAGTCACACCGAGCAGTTATATTCACCTTCACCAAGACCTTTAGATTTTCTCACCGAAAGAGTCCATATATGTATTATCGGTGAGACAAATCAACATTGGGGAGATGTCTCAAAGCCAACATTATGTTTCACCGAAATGCACCTCAAAGTGTATTATTCATTCACCAAGACACAGGAAACCTCTCATCGAGATGCATCTTTGTTTTTATTCACTTTCGCTATAACCTAATGGTATCGGAGAGACCTCTTGCAGATTTCACTTGTTACATTGAAAGGCCTCTTTGCCTCCTGTATGTCACTATAACCTCCCACTATCAGCGAGACGTCTTGTAGAGTATACTGTTATACCGAAAACCCCGAGCTCACACTTGTTCACCAAGTGAATTCCAACCCTTTGCTGAAAGAAATCCATTTTGTATTGTCGGCAAGACCCGATGGGCTCGCCTAGACTCTACATCGAAGCACATGAGTCTAACCGAAAGGTATATCTATTATTAGCGGTCGACAAGACAAGGGAAGTTCACTAAGACCTTACTTCGAAGAAGAGTCTCACACTTATAGGTTCCTTCATGTGCCAGTCGGTGGGACAAAAATATTTGGTAAGACACTACCCCGACAACCTGACTCCCGCCGATGAAACTTTTCATGCATTAGTCAGGGATAAATACTGAATTCGCCAAGACCTCAGCGTAATGGCCAAACTCCTATTGAAAAGTGAATCAACTTCTGTCGCCAAGACCGCGAATAACTCTTACCGATATGATGTATTCTGCTCCTCTGGTTGGCGAGACATGATGAGTTTGGTGAGAGCCTCCACTGAGGACTAAAATCACACTGATATGAACCCAAAAGTGGATGCCGATTGCTGCAACAATGAACAAGTCTTGCCGAAACACCTATAACAAATGTATGTTAACGCACAAGCAACATGGGTCGGGGAGATAGTCATAAACCTATGCCGATAGGAACTGCAGTATGGAAAATGCATGACCCGATGGACTCAATGGGGAAATATGGTAAAATATGGGTGAAGTACACACATGGTAGGACCAATTTGGAAATTTATGAGTGAAATCAACATGTAAAATCATCAGATTTTACAGTTCCAACAGTGGCTCCGTTTGGGGATGAATGATGGTAGGATCATTGCAAGGATCCAAATCTTTGGGTGAGTAGACCAAACACAAAAGGATGAACTAGTGAGCAAAATGGAAATGGATAGAAAAGAAAAAAGGAAAAGAACAAAACCCTAAACTACTGTGCATGGAAAAAAATATTAAAGAGGATGAGCAAGAGTTGTCCATGCACTGGAAACCCTCAATCCTCTGTGCTGCTTCAAGAGAAAAACTACTTCAAGAATTGTCCATGAATAGGAAATTCCTGATCTTCACCAACCATATTCTGTAGATAATACAAATCTTCACCTCTCTTCCCAACAACAACAAAAGGTCCCAACCACAGAGCTTCAAACTTACCATGCTTGCCCTTCTCTTGACACCTTGCATTCCACATCAACACCAAGTCATTTTTTTCAATTTTTCTATCCTTTGCCTTCTTATCAAATAGAAACTTCATCTATTTTTGTAACTTCATGTTTTGACTTTGAGAAACCCTCCTTATTTCATCAAGTTCAACTAGTTGCTCAATTATGTCTTCCATAGGTTCAGGAACATCCAAATCTTCCTGAAGGACAAAATTGTAGACTGGTAACAAATTCTGCAAAGGCATCCTGGCCTGTGTTCCATACACCAACTCAAATGGGGACTTTCCAATTACCCTTTTCACAGTAATCCTATCAGCCCACACAGCCAGTTTCAATTTTGAATCCCAAGCTTTCTTGTTTTGACTCAGCATCCTTTTTATAATCTTCAAGAGACTCTTATTACTAGATTCAGCTTGACCATTGGCTTGTGGATGGTAAGGAGTTGCATAAGAAATAGTAATGCCATATGTGTCACAAAAACTGTTGAACTCATCTGACATGAAACACATTCCATTGTCTATGATTAACTTCAATGGTGAACCAAATCTAGTGATAATATTGTCCATCAAGAAATTTGTCACCACTTTGCTTGTAGCCTGTTTAGTTGGGATTGCCTCTACCCACTTGGTAAAATAATCAGTAGCAACCAGTATCCACTTGAATCCTCCACTTGATTTTTCCTGTATCTCTCCAATGAAATCAATTCCCCACTGATGAAAAGGGGCATCAGCTTGCAAGGGTCGGAGTGGAAAAAGAACCCTGATACTTCAATTTTCTAGAGAACCTTTGGCAGGCTTCACATTTTCTCACATGTGTAAAAGAATCATTAAAAACCTTTGGCCAATAATAACCTGCCCTGAGAATTTTATGTGCAGTTGTCTTTGCTGAGTAATGTCCTCCACAAACTCCTTCATGCATTTCTCTTAAAACATGCTTGGCTTGAAACTCATCCAGACATAATAACAGTATACCATCCTTGTTCTTCCAAAACAAATCTCCATCCATGAAAACATACTTTGATGCTTGCAACTTCAACGTTCTCTTTTGGCTGTCACTCAATCCCTCTGGACACTTCATGTACTTAAGGTAGTGCATAATATCAGTATACCAAGGAGTGTGCTCAATGCTTGCAACTGTAGTCCCTTCATCTACATTACAAACCTGATTTGCTTCAATACTTGATTCTGCCATCAACCTAGCCAAGCCTTGGCCTCTTACTAGCTTAGTAATCTGTATTTCCATGTCAAACTCTTGAATCTTGTTGATCCATCTGCATCTCTTCCATGTAACTTCAGATTGTGTGAGAATGTCTTTGACAGCTGGATGAGGGACATAAGCAATCACCTTTGCTCCAACAAGATATGGTCTGAATGATTTTGTAGCCTTTACCAATGCAAACGCCTATTTTTCCATTATATCATACTTCAATTCAGACCCTTGTAATGATTTACTAAAGAAAGACATAGGCTGTTCATGACCATCCTCATTCTTTTGTAACATAATAGCATCAATAGTGTGCATTGAAGCAAATGAAAATATCTAAAAAGGCTTTGCAAAATCTGGAGATTTAAGAACAAGAGCCTCCTTGATGGCCCTTTTGATAGATATGAAAGCTTCCAAAGCTTTGCAGTCCATTCCATCTTCTGTCCTTTCTTCAACATTTTTGATATGGGCTTAATGATCTCAGCAAAATTAGAGACAAATCTTCGAACAAAATTAATTTGTCCAAAGAATGATTGTATAGCGACAGTTTTGGGAACATGAATTTTATCAATGGTCTCAACCCTCTTAGGATCTATTCTAACTCCCTCTTTTGAAACAATATGTCCTAAGAGCTTACCTTTGTGACTGCAAAATGACACTTCTTAGGATTTAAACTGATACCATATTCTAGGGCTTTAATAAATACCTTTTCCAGATGTTGTACATGATCATCAGCCTTCTTCGAATAAGCAGTCAGGTCATCCTGGTATACCACCATGATAGCATTAATCAAATCAGCAAATGCTACGTCCATAGCTCTTTGGAAAGTCGCTCCAGCATTAGTGAGACCAAATGGCATTCTTATGTATACATACGTTCCCCAAGGAGTTGTAAATGCTGTCTTATATTGTTCAGATTCCTTGAATTTGACCTGGTTGTATCCTGAAAACCCATCCATCATGGACAACAGCACACCTTGTTACCTTATGTAGTATAGCCTCCATATTGGGTAAAGGATAATTATCTTTGAGAGATGCCATGTTTAGATTCCTGAAGTCCACACATAATCTGATATCTCCGTTCTTTTTCCTCACAGGGACCAAATTTGAAACCCACGTTGAGTGCCTGATTGGTTTGATAATTCCTCCATCTCTGAGCTTTGTCAATTCTTCTTCCAGTGTTGGATTTATAGGCCTTTGCTTCTGTCTGAAAGGCCTGGTGTCTGGCTTCAATGGTATTTCGTGCTGAAATAAATCCTCCCTGTATGCTTTCAGATCTTCATAAGACCAAGCAAACACGTGTTTATACTTTCTCAACAATTCTATCAACATTCTTCTAATTGTTGGGCTTATCCTCTTCCCTATGTACACCTTTCTTGGTGCCATCTCTCTCCCCAAGTTGATTTCTTCAATATCTTCCCTCCTGACTGGCATTTGCTTCATGAGAGATTGATCATTCCCATCATACAGCCTCTCCAACGCCACTAAACCCTTGGGCAGTTTATTTGTTTTGAGCTGTAATATCTCTTTGCCAAAGACTGTTTGCTTCCCATCCACTTCTTCAACAAAAGCATTGAAATCAATTTCCCAGGCTTCATACTGATCTATACAATTGAGGAATTTCAAAAGGTCAATATCATCATTGAAGACCTGCCAACTATAAATGTTGTTAGGAACATCAGGCCTTGTTTTAAATTCAATCTGTGAAACCCCAGCCAATGTGATATCATCTCTTTTGAGCACCACATTTGCTAAAAAATCAGCCATTATATTCTTTGACCTATCAATCCACTCAATTGAGAAGGCATCAAATAATTCAATTGTGTCCCATACAACATTCCTGTATTGTTTCAATCTTTTGTGCTTTGTTGCATACTTTGATTTAATTTGTGAAACAACCAACTAGAATGCCCAAAATAGCCAACAACTTGATTTTATGTTTCACAGCTATGTTCAAGCCTGTCAATAAAGCTTCATACTCTGCCACATTGTTTGTACATTCAAATGCTAACAAAAATGAATATTTAAAAGTAATACCTTCAAGTGAAACAAAAAGAATCCCAACTCCATTACCCTCCTGGCTACAGGCTCCATCAAAATACATCTTCCATACGCCATTGAAATTCTGTGAAGCATGTTTTTCAATTGGATCACTATTGGTTAATTCTGGATGAGCCGATTCTATTTTAAAATTCCCAAGATCAACATCACAAAAACAATTGATCTGATCTTGTGGTACACATTCAACAAGCTGGTTCATTCTTGGCTCCCTATACAACTTGACATCCTGACCATTTACTGGAATAGTAGCATAAAATAAATCAAACTAGACATTTCCTCCAACTGCTACTGTCCATTGTCTTGATAGAAGCATCCCAAACTGAGGAGTATCAATCACCTTTATATCTATATTATAAGCCACCTGTGGATAAGTAGCCAGTTTCACTTCAACACCTCTCATAATGCCTACCACAGGTACAGGATGTTATCCATCACATAGCATTTACCATCATTTGTATCAACCCACATGCCAAGCTTCTTCATAACTCCTACTGGCATGATATTTATAGCAGCACCAGAATCTATCATGCAATTCCTTAACAATTTGTTATTGGTAAGCAACATAGTGAAAAAAGGATCCACTTGTGGAGGAGTTGTTAATACATCACCCAAGTAGACTTCTGGGATATTTACTTTCTCCTACCCTATGACTACTTTAATAGCTACACTATTCTTAGAATTCACATTTTTTTCATTTCCATTTGTTATCAATTGAACAACAGTATCTCTATATTCTTTAATTTTCATCATCTCAAGTAGTGGGACAAACATTTTTACTTGGGATAATGCTTAAGTGAAGTCAAAAGAAGAGCCCTCCACCTTAACAACCTTCTTCTACTCTAATGTTTCCCCTTTGTTTTCTTCTTTTTCCTTTTTACTAGGCTGGTTAGGCGTTTGTATCTTTTTATGTAATTCCTTCACTTCTTTCTTAACTTCCTGTCTTTGGACAAGCTTTTGTTCATCTTTATCAGGCAGTCTCTTTTCTAACTTCTTGATAGTTCCTTGTGTTGCATTATGATCCTTCATAAAAATTCCCCTAGGGATGCCTTCCATCTCATTCACTTTTCTATTTCTCAACCAATACTTACTCCTTGCTTCCTCAATCACAACAACAATCAGTCTCTGTATTTCTTCTTTGGTGAGTCTCCTCATACTGCATGGAGCAGGCGCCTCAATAGAATGTGGCTCTATGTAATCTTCCTCAGAATCAGAAAAGACCTACTGTTCAGCCATATGGACATGATATTTCTGATTTGAAACATCATACTCATATCCTTCATCCTCCGAAGACGAGTATCTCTCCTGAACATGATGAAATGTATTTGAAGTTAAATACACTGTGTGATCTTCTTCATTGTTTTCCATCAACATTCCCTTTTCTTGCATCCTTTGGGTGACAACACAATAATCTGGAGAATGTGGCTTATCACAAGCTTCACAGAAGTAATTATTACTTACCATGTAAGTTCCTTTCTTGCTCAATGGATCAAGAGTCTCTTTGTTTCTTGGCCTAGTTGTTATAGGTTTTCCATCCTTTCAGTCTGTATTATAAGGCATATCATGCAACCTCGGCCTCTCATTCTTGTGTGTATTCTCCTATCTGTACTGATAATTACTGCTTTGCTGAGGAGGCCTAGGGTTGTCTCTTTTACTGATTACACTAGTAACCTTTCTATTGTTTTCAATTGTTAGTGCTATTTTCTGTGCTTCAGCCAAATCTCTTGGAAATCTATTTCTCAGTTCGTACCCTGTTTTAGGATCAAAAGCATTTAAATAGACACTCAAAGCTACAAAATCTGGCAGCCTTGATCTAGGAGGTACCTTAGTCTGTAACTTGTTGAATTTTCGGTTGAAATCATAAACTGAATCATTATGATTTTTCTGAATTCACATCAATTCATGAAGAGCTGCATCTGGTGCATTTAGATCCCATATTGCTCTAGGAATCTGTCTTGGAATATTTGGAGAGAATCAATTGAGAATACTGGCAAGCTGTTGAACCAATCCCTAGCATCCTCAAGAAGTGACATCATAAATAGCCTCATATGTAAGTCTTCATATGGCACACCTATGTCTTGGATGAACACATTGAAATTCCTCAAATGTTCTTCAACAGTAACAACATTACTCCCTATAAACTTAGGTACCAAACCTCTCCAGCTGCTATCCATAGGGTAAGGGTACAGATGAAACCCTGTCAAATCAAACTATCTGATCATTACTTTATACTGATGAGGGGGAGGGTTAGGTGGGTACAGATGTTGGTACACTGGGTTATTGTATTGTGTGTTATGCTGTGGGATGTAATGCTGACTAGGAGGTGGATGCGTATTTGCATGCTATGTGGGAATATGAGGTGGATGATTTGGCTGATTATAGTGATTTCTTGTCTGATGGTGAGGAAACACAGGTGGATTTGAAGACCCTGCACCATGATTACCCTGCTTATGAGGTGGTACATACTTCGAGGGGGACTTAACTTTCTGAGAAGTAATTTGGACTTTTTGCAATGAAGCCTTCAGTTCCTCTATCTCCTTCCTCTGTGATTCAAATTGTGCTTTTACTTCCTCAGGAAGCTCATGATCAGTAAACATATTTTGGTTACTCCCCATTTTCTGATCATACTCATGCTGAATTCTAATTCATTCAACCTCAAGTGCAGCTTCAAACTCAGCCTGTTTCTAAGGATCAATAGAAGGAAAAGGATTTATTCGATCTTCAGGGGTACAAAGTTCTGCACTCGAATCATATCTCCATGTATCAAAGCAATTATATGTTTCACCATGTGCTCTTGATGCTTTTCCTTTGTCTATTATGCACATGTCCTCATTGATCCTCTTTCCCTTATCAGCTTTGTCATCTTTTTGTGTCCATTTACTACTGCTAGCAGGAGCGCCAGTATGACCTCCCTTGTATTGAGATCTTCTTCCATTCATGTTTGAACAGCTGCAAAATTTCTGTCAGAGTCGCCACTCACTTTCATAAAAAATAATAATGAGAAAATACTTAATATTTCTTATTCCCAGTGGAGTCTGTATATAGTACCTGACTCTATGAAAGGCCTTGATTCTAAATGTATCCCCAGTAGAGTCACCAATTTGTTAGCTCTCAAAAATGTAGGCAAGATGCCTCAAGAGGCTGCCAATCTCTTGATACGCTTCAGGGTAACAAACAAGGTCAAGAGAACTCAACCTTCTACTCTTCAAGTGTTACCAAACCTAGGCGGGTATACCTTTCTGAATTGGGAAGACTTAACTTATGGTAATCTTTCTTGCACAATGATTTGTCCACAATGGCAGATGGTAGTTAACAAATGAAACTAAACTTGATAGCAATAGAAAAAGTAGTTTTCTAATCTAAATCCTAAAATGTTCAATTAATAGATATAAAGAAACTAAATGAATTCGAATGATGAAATTGCAGAGACTAGTGCCTTGTTGGGTATGCAGAGTCAAATGAAATAGAGGTGGGCAACTTATTCTGGAAGAAAATCAAATTGATGGCATATGATCTGTTTATAACTTGTATAAACATGCAAGATTTTGACCACTAAGCTCTACTTTAATAATCCAGATGAATTCCCCCATGATTACTGTGATCAACAAAAAGGATTTAATCTCTACTTGAGAGAACCAATAGATTAATCACACATATACATCAAATGTGCACTGGTAAACTAAAAATAAGCTTGTTACTTCAATTTAAATAACTGGAAATAATCCAATTGGAGATAGCTTAGCAATACTTTTAATAAACTCAACATACAACTGATACCAGAAATAAACTACAACACCAGCTGAATTTCATTGAAATCGCCATGTGAAAACATGCACCATAGTCTCTATTTTGAGAAATTTACTCTACTATATCCATTTCTCATCTCCCTCCTCTGATCTCATTCTCCTCCGTCCCTCCTCCTTTATTATCATTCAGAATAAAATTTTTATATCCAGGTAACTAGAGAGACATAATGTTTCATCCTCACTGTCGGTGACCAATCGTATTCGGGCCTTGCAAAATGCTCACTGAAAAATTCTGCAAGAAATGCATTGCCAGAAGAATTCCATGCACCCATGCATTACACTGTGACTCAAGGAATCGAAGAGACATTTTCAGACATCACCCCGCGTCTCATTAATGCAACTTCACGTGTCACCGTGACACTCCAGAGTCGGGGAGATATCATATTGAAAACCATTATGCTTCCCCAAGATCACACTTCTGTTATGTTCATTTCAATTGCTGAGACACAAGAGTCTTTCTTACCGAGCAGCGTTCTTTTTGTTCCATTCACAGTTGCCGTAGCTCTATGATGTCAGGGAGACATCTCAAAGACCATATGATGTTTAACTGAAAGCACCCATCTACTCATATGTTGCTGTGACAACCCAATTTTCATGCCGACAAAGTGACCTCTGCTTTCCATTTGGCGAGACCCCGGGCACCTCGCCAAGACCATACACCAAAAACAAATAAGTCACACCGAGCAGTTATATTCACCTTCACCAAGATCTTTAGATTTTCTCACCGAAAGAGTCCATATATGTATTATCGGTGAGACAAATCAACGTCAGGGAGATGTCTCAAAGCCAACATTATGTTTCACCGAAATGCACCTCAAAGTGTATTATTCATTCACCAAGACACAGGAAACCTCTCACCGAGATGCATCTTTGTTTTTATTCACTTTTGCTATAACCTAATGGTATTAGAGAGACCTCTTGCAGATTTCACTTGTTACACTGAAAGGCCTCTTTGCCTCCTGTATGTCGCTATAACCTCCCACTATCGGTGAGACATCTTGTAGAGTATACTATTATACCGAAAGCGCCGAGCTCACACCTATTCACCAAGCGAATTCCAACCCTTCACCGAAAGAAATCCATGTTGTATTGTCGGAAAGACCTGACGGGCTCACCCAAACTCTACATCGAAGCACATGAGTCTTACCGAAATGTATATCTATTATCAGCGGTCGGCAAGACAAGGGAAGTTTTCCAAGACCTTACTTTGAAGAAGAGTCTCACACTGATAGGTTCCTTCATGTGCTAGTCGGTGAGACAAAAATCTTTGGTAAGACACTACCTTGACAACCTAACTCCCGCCGATGAAAATTTTCATGCATTAGTCAGGGAGACATACTGAATTCGCCAAGACCTCAGTGCGATGACCAAACTCCTGCTGAAAAGTGAATCAACTTCTATTGTCGAGATCGCAAAGAACTCCTACCGATATGATGTATTCTGCTCCTCTGGTCGGCGAGACATGATGAGTTCGGTGAGAGCCTCCGCCGAGGACTAAACTCACGCCTATATGAACCCATAAGTGGATGTCGATCGTTGCAACAATGAACAAGTCTTGCCAAAACACCTGCAACAAATGTATGTTAATGCACAAGCAACATGGGTTGGGAAGACAGTCATAGACCTATGCGGATAGGAACTATAGTATGGAAAATGCATGACCCAATGGACTCAATGGGGCAATATGGTAAAATATGGGTGAAGTACGCACATAGTAGGACCAATCTGGAAATTTATGAGTGAAATCAATATTTAAAATCATTAGATTTTACAGTTCCAACACTAGCCATGATGACAACAGTCATTAAGAGGTGGCATAGTGAGACATATTTTCATCTACCCACTAGTGAGGCCACTATCACACTTGAGGACGTGTGGTGGATCTTGTGGATTCCCATTCATGGGGAGTAGGTTATTTACGACATAATTTTGGTTAGTTCACATATAGATTTGGATATGTATAGAGCTCAAGTACCGATCTTCAGATTGTTCATTGCTACACTCATTGTTGGCATCATTTCCCCTGACCAACGAGGTAGAGGTTTCAGTTTAGGCTGGGGGGTTGTATGGAATGACATGATCAAGTAGGTCACTATGTATGTATGGGGGCCATTTCTACTTTCTTCTTTGTATTATGATATGTATAAGACCATATATTGCCAGGGTTAGAGCATTGGGGAAAGTGTGACATTGCTTCATATATGGGCCTATGAGCACATTACAGTTTTAAGGCCTCTTTTTATTTTGGAAGATGTTCATGAGGAAGAGCCCACCATTTTTTGATATAGAGTCCCCATGACATTGCAACATATAGGGCCGACATGTATACCATATTGGAGTCGTTCCATAGATGACATGACTTTTTTCAGATGGAGGTCATGGCTACAAGTTCCAACATGGTATGGTGACTAGCAACAGCTGTACTTTTCCTACCAAACTCACTACATTTAGGGGTGAGAGCACACCATAGTGGAGCAATACCTTCCAGACTACGTTGGAAGATAGTTCAGGAAGGTATATGAAGTACCTCTCGATGATTATACAACAATTTTTGTGAGAGCCCAGAGGGAGGTTGAATGGGGATAGCCCATTGATCCCATCATGGAAATCAATGAGTTTCGTTAGTTGGTTTCCCACCCATGGGATTATGATCAGGGTTTACTAGATGCGGGGACTACCCTTGGTTATGATGCATGGTTCACACCACCCAGTCGCCTAATAGACCTAGCGGGGGGATACCTTGGTGGGCGAGGCAGAGGCAGGGACAAAGGTAGCTAGTATCCCAACTAGAAGCCAAACAAGTAGAGGGGACAAGTGCTAGGGGATGGTCATCAGTATCATTGGCAAGATGGCCAACAAGACGGTTAACAGGATGGATGTAGGTTTTGGGGGTGCCACCGCCACCTCCACCACCTCATCAGCTATATTTTAGAGATGGGTGGATTGTTTCCCTTATGGTTGAGAGAGACTAGCTACAACAATAGTTGTAGGTGATGAATACAAAGGGAGACATGGAGGTCTAGTTGTGGCAATAGTTGGATCTACAAATAACCTAGGAGATAGGGTGATGACAATAGCTTGAGGCCATTACAACAACATCTTAGGGACAAATGGTGTCTACTCATATGTATAGAGAGGTAATCACAGAGGCTACATATTAAAATATGCACTACCATCGTGATGTACCCAGAGAGATGAGGTAGCCTGACTACTCTCAGAGGAGTTGGGCACCTCCTAGGGTTGAGGATCAACCTTTAGCTAGATAGCTTGGGAAGTTGAGCAACCACCAGGGATAGACACTTTTTGGATTCCTTTCTTGATTATTTATACATATACATATTCATAGGCTCATTTTTGATAGCCTCGCGTATTTTATTTTTGATGATATTCATACACACTATTTTAGATATTGTACCATGATAGTCACTTGATGATATATATATGTGAGATGATTTGGATGATGTGATTTGTTTTTATTTAATGCTTTATGGATGTATGGATGCATATGATATGATGTGATGTTATTTTTATGTGTTATGATTATGTATGGATGCAATGTGATGGATGTACTTCTTTTATTTATGTTTATATGACATGTGATGATGATCTATGATGTATTGTTTATGATATGAAATGTTTATGATATGGATGCAATGCAATGGATGGATGTGTTATCTTATTTTTCAGTATATTTTTATGATATGCTATGATATGTTATGATATGCAAATGACCTGATATGCTCATGCAGGATGTATGGATGGATGCATTTCTTTTTGTGTACTTTTCTCATGCAATTTATGATGTCATGATGTATGTATGTATATGGATGATGCTTATAGTATAGATGTTATGAATGATTATGCAATGGGATTAAGATGCTTAGAATAACAAATCTATGTTATTCAAAATAACTTAAATGATAATTATGATGTATTGGATTATGTTTGCCATTATTATGATATGTTGTGATGATGCGAGATGTATGCACACTGATGATTTTTTGGATGTAGGATGGATGCATGATGATGCTCTTTTTGTTGAATTTCATGATTCCAGGTTAGCATGGAAAGAAGATAGAAGAATAAAATGATTTGAACATTGATTTTGAGATTGGTTCAAAAGTCCAACAAGTCCATGATCCACCGAGACTTTGTTAGATATGGTGATGAGATGGATGATTTTTCTCATACCTTGGGATTGAGACCTTTCATGATTCCTTATGTTTGATATAACACATAGACATGATGCATCATGGTATTGATAACCAAGATGGTGTTATATCTAGTGTAATGGACTTTGACTTTGCAAATAGATAGGATAGTTCTTGTTCACATTTTGACATACAAAAACCTCATTGGAATGTAGTTTAGAAGTTAGAATATCTTGGACCAAAGCATATGCAATAGTCGAAAAGCTACTCCAAACAACTTCCCTATACACAACTAAGCAAGTATGCCCCAAGATTATTTTACAAGAATACCCACAAACACAACAAATGGAAGATAATGATCAATGCCCTGCATTCCATTCTCTATAAATTATTGAGACATCATCGATAGGTCCTTAGAAGTGGTTAAAAAGATAAATCATAAGAAAAGATCAAAGAAAAATAGTTAGTGTTATGTATATATTTTGTCAATGTTACATAGCTAAGGTGATTTTTGATGCTGATGCCCATTGTACGAAGGATACATCCTAGGAAATGTTGATCAAGTGTTTTGACAAAGACTGGGTGTGTGATAAGCCGTTGATATAAGTGCCACTGACTTACTTTACCTATGATCAAGAATTAAGATTTTGACACTCATGTTTTCACTTTATGATTTGCGGCACTTGTTTTCTATTTGTTTTACCAAAGGTTGAAGATGACAATTGATTGATTATGGGTGAAAGTGAAATGTGATGGGTGGTTTTGGGATTTTTGGAATATTTCAATGTTTTTGGTGTTTTGAAAATGTTTTGAGGTTGTTTTTGATCTTTTTAAATATTTATGTGAATGTTTATGTTCTTGATTATTTGAGGCTATTTTAGGGTTTTCAAGTTTTCAAATGTTTTGGGATTTTCAATTTTCAAATGTTTTTGTGTTTTTTAACTTTTCAAATGCTTTTGTGTTTTTCTAAGTTTTCAAATGTTTGGGGATTTTTTGAGTTTCAACCAAGAACCTAACCTAAAAGACTATCCTAGGGGCCTCAGGGGCTTATCAAAGATGATCCTTACCTATGTTATACACACAAATACCCCATAGTTCAACTGACTTGACTTGTTGATAATAAGAAATGAACACTTGAGGGATTGCATTTATTATGATGGACTATTAAAGGACTAACCTAGGGTATCTTGGGGGCACATTAGTGATGGCCTTGTGTATGTTCAAGCTTAGAGACTCGTAGTTTGATATGGTACTATTTTTGGATTTTAGATGTTTTGACCTTTTTAGGGATTTTGATGTGTTTTGGATGTTTTAGATTTTGACTTTACAACTTTTTGAATGTTTTTGGATTTTAGTTACACAGGATTTTGGATGTTTTTGGATTTCGGCTATACAAGATTTTGGATGTTTTTGGATTTTTGGCTATACAATATTTTGGATTTTTTTGGATTTTTTGATGAGGTTTAATGATTTTTTTTAGGATTTTCAATGAGATTTCAAATAACCTTAAGATATACAAGAACTCAATCTGATTCATAATGAGTTTCCCCTAGTGTGATGTGATAGAATGCCTTGATATAGGTAGGACAAACCAAACTTAGGAATATGCAAAGTAGTACTAAGGGGAATATGACACTTCACAATATCAAGCTATGACTTAGATGTGGATGGGTGATGGAATAAATAGGGTGAATGATGTGATGGATGGATGCGATGCAAAGAATGATAAGATAAATAGCCAAAGATAGATGGAGGTGCTTTATTTATGCGAGGTGCCTGTTTGCCAGTTTTTCACCAAGGTACTTGCCCAAAGTGCCACCGAAGTGGTTCTCACTAGAGGATTCTTTTTTTCTTTACTGTTTTCAATACTTTTTCTTAATTTTTTATATTTTTGTCATTTTTTTATTTTTTTGTATTTTCAGATTTACACCCTTCAAGCCTAGGCATATTTTTTTTAAAGATGTATCCTGTTGATTGGTTCCAACAACAGTTCACTTTCAAGCATTGATAGTTGATAGGCTCTCGATCCATAGCTTGCTATGATGAAAATTGAGCCTAACCAGTTAGGCTCAAAATTTCCTTTACTGTCTTCATCTGGAAGATTTTTTTGATTCTACTTTAGGACAAGATCCTCTACCTAGAAATAATAACTCTTGATCTTCTTTTTCTATCTCCATTTTAGTCCATTTTGATATTCTTGCAAATGATTAAGGGATTCAAGATGATGCTCATCCAAGAATTCTAACTAATTTAGTTGATATACTCTATACTCTTCATTAATGATTAGATTCTATAGTGACACTCATAGTGAAGGAAGCTCAACCCCAATAGGTAGGATGGATTCTAATCAATAAATTAAGGAGAAATGGGTTGCACCTATAGGCATGAACATACTAGTTTGATAGGCCCAGAGGGTAGAATTTAACTACATATGCTAGTCATGGCCAACTTCATTGACCATTTTCTTTAGGATTTTCAAGATGGTCTTATTTGTAGCCTTAGCTTGACTGTTACCCTAGGGGTAATATAGGGTAGAGAACCGATGTTGGATGTTAAATTGTTGGCATAGCTCTTTCACATCATGATTCTTGAAGGGTGTTCCATTATAAAAAATAAGGGCTTATAGAACACCATAACGATAGATGAGGTAATAGGATAAACTTGGCAATTTGTTTCCTTGTTATGTAGGTCATAGGAATAGCTTCGAACCACTTGGTAAAGTATTTAGTACCTATTATGATAAAACTTATGTCCATTAGATGAGGTTGGAGTAATCTTTCCTATGAGGTTAAGCCCCCACTACAAGAAGGGTAGGGTGTGACCATTGGTTGTAACTCCTAAGCTAGAGCATGAATAAGATCTCCATGCTGCTAACATTGGATACACTTCTACACGTACTGATGAGCTTCTCTTTCCATGGTTGGCTAGTAATACCCCAACCTCAAATTTTTTTTAGCTAAAGTCATACCAATAGAATGAGAACCACATATGCCATCATGTACTTCTATTAAGGTGGTCAAGGATTCCTCTTGGTTGAAACATTGTAGTAATGTCCCCTTGATGTTTTGACGGTAAAGGATATCACCTAGGATCACAAATTGGGATGCCTTCTTAACAAAGGTCTTTTAAAGAATGGAGGTGATATCAGATGAGAGGGTTCCTCTGCTAAGGTAGGTGAATATATCATGATACGTTGAGGAACCAAGACCAACGATTACACACACAAATTTAGAATCTGAGATTTTGAAAACTGGTAAAAGAAGTTGTTCTATCAAGAATTCAAATTGAAGGATGTTGTGAGGCATATCTAACAATGATCCAATTATCATCATGGCATCTGTTTCTCTATTGTTCATATAAGGTATCTGCTCAAAAGTTATGTCTATGAAAAATTCCTTGAGAATTTCTACCATCTTCTTGTAAGGAGTAAGATTATCATCCTTGGTTTGGTAGTCATCATTGACTTGATTGAAAATCAGTTATGAGTCCCCATATCTTGGATTTGCCATTGAACTGCTATCCTTGGACTTGTTATTAGAGCTTCATACTCAACAATATTATTGGTACATGGGAATGATAACCAGTATAAATTTGGAATACAATCTCCTTGAGGGGTGATAAAGAGAAAACCCACCACTAATCCATGTTGGGTAAATGATCCATCAAAGCACATTTTCCACTGATCTACTATATTAACAAGGAACATTGATTCATTAGGAAATTCAAATATTAGAGGGTTCTCTGCATAGATAGGCACTTCTGCTAGTTGGTCTATGATTACTTGTCCTTTGATTGCCTTATGCTCCACATACTCTATGTCAAATTTAGTTAAGATCATTACCCATTTGGCCATTCGCCCAGTGAGAGTTACTTTGGATTTAACATGTATTTCAATGGGTCGATCTTTGCAATAAGCTTGATTTGGTGTGACAACATGTAATGTCTGAACTTTTGTGAAGAAAAAAGCATTGCTAAGCATGCTTTCTCAATGGATGCGTAATTCATTTCATAGCCTACCAATGTCCTACTGATGTAATAGATGACTCTTTATTTTCCATTTTCATCATGTTGTGCTAGAAGACAACCTAGTGCTATTGATGTTGCTGAGATATACAGGATCAAAAACTTGTTTTGTATTGGTGACATGAGCACTAGAGGTATCAATAGGTAGTCCTTCATTTGTTGGAAGGATTTATCACACTTCTCATCCCACTTACAAGTTATTCCTTTTTGGAGAAGATGTGAGAAAGGGTGGATTTTATTTGATAATTGTGCTATGAACCTTCTAATGGACTACAAACTTCCTTGTAACTCTCTCATACACTTCGATGTTTATTGTGGTTCCATTTCTAGGATGGCTTTCACTTTTGCTATATCAATTTCTATCCCTCTTTGTGACACAATACAGCCAAGAAGCTTCCCTGATGTAACCCTGAAGACACACTTTTTTTGATTCAACAATACCTTATACTCTTCAAGTCTTTCAAAGATGGGTCCCAATACCTCTATGTGCTCACTCCTTTTCTTTGATTTGGAAAAAATATCATGCACATAATCTTCAATTGTTTTGTGAATCATATCATGAAAGATGAGGGTCATTTCTCTTTGATAGGTTGCTCATGCGTTCTTCAACCCAAATGAAATCATGTTCCAACAATACATTCCCCATGGACAAGTGAATGTAGTTTTGTGTTAATCCTCCTTGGCGATCATGATCTGATTATAGCCTAAAAATTCATCCATTAGTGATAGCATTTCATTTCCAACCATTAAATAAATGATGATGTCAATGTTAGGAAGAGGGAAATCATCTTTCGAGAATGCTTTGTTTAAGTCCTTGAAATTCATGCATATTATGATGCCCCCAGTGGATTTTGAGACTGGTACCATGTTTGAAACCCACTCAAGATAATCAATTGGTTAGATGAGTTCGACATCAAGAAGCTTTTGTAACTCAAGTTTCACCAAGAGGGCTATTTGAGGGTGCATCTTTCTTAATTTCTGCTTCATTGGTTTGGCTTCAGAGTAGACTACTAAATGATGCACAACCACTTCTGGATCAAGCCCTGAAATATCTGTGTATTATCACACAAAGTTGGATTTTTACTCTTTCAGGAGTGCTACTAGGTTTTTCTGTTCTTCATCTAACAAGGATTCGGCATAAAAGGTTATCTTGGGCACTTCTTTTGTTTTAAAATTTACTGGAGTAGCCTTCTCTACTAGCATTGCTAACTTTTTTGGGTGCATTGCACTAAGGGGAAGATTGAATCCCTCATCCTTGGGCACCTCAAAGAGGTTTTCACCCTTGGATGTGTCCTTTCTTTTAACTATTTTAGGATCAGAACGTGCCATAGTGTGGTTTTCACTTAAAGATCTGCATGTTATTTTCTTGTCATCCATTTTACGACTGAAGGATTCAATTGTCTCCCCATAGTACACCTGTGTGTCAAGCTCTATATCAAAACCATATTTGTGATCTGGCCATGGTAAGTTGTCATGAAGTACCATGAATTTTGAGATTGCTTCATCATTTTCAAATAAATCTAGAATCAGTGGTCCTCATTGGTCCCAACCAATGAGTTGGGGGTATTCTAGGATTATTGCAGTGGTTTGGTCATTTTGTGTGAAAATTGTTGTGGATATCATGAATAGAGAGTTATTTTGAAATATTTCAGCAACATAGAGGGGGAAGTAATTGAGGGTAGTATCACAAGATGTTGGTAACCAAGAGGAAGCCTCAACCCATTTAGCAGAAGTACCTTTGCCAATAATGGTTACCTTGCTAATAGTACATCCTAATCCAATATTTTTTGGAAATTTCTTAGGAATGATGGGTTCTAGCAAACCATTATCTTTTTTTCCTAGATTCTCATTCTTGTTGTACCCCCATCCCTTCATTAGTTACAATCTTTTATTGTCATCTTCCATGGAAAGAATGGGTATAGGTTGATCATCTTGATAGAGCAGTTTAGAGACATCTTCCTCATTTATATCTTCGTTGTTCAAATCCCCCAATTTGGTGTAGGTGGTAGATGCAAGCTTTAATGTTTCATTCACTTTTTTCATAGGTACATGTTTACCATGAGATTTTGGAGAAAGAGGTAGCTCTACAAACACAAAAGTTTCCTTCATTAGTTTATAATATCCACAACTTTCATCTTGGATCACTGCTTTGATGTTAGGAATGTTTTGCACAATGGGTGTTCTTGTTTCTAAAGTAGATGCAAGGGATGATGGGTCAAGAAATGAGGAGGAGGGTGTAGGCCCTTCCTAATTTTTAGGGATTTGAGAAATTTTGTAAAAATTGGCCTCAAGGTTCTTGCAGTAGTAAAAAGGCTCAAGATCTCCATGGATGGTAACTTCTCTATCCTTAAAAGGGAACTTTACACATTGATGATAGGTTGAAGCTGCAACTTTTAGGGAATGAATCCATGGTCGACCAAGCAAGATGTTGTAGGGGAGATCAAGGTCTAATACTTGGAATGTGGTCTTAGCAATGATGGGTCCCACTTGGATGGGTAGGGTGATAATGCCTTGCAATACCTACTCTTGATCATCATATGATTTGATTTTTGTACTCTTTGCTTTCTCAATAACATCCTCTGAATAACCCAAGTTCTTGATCAATTGAAGGGTATAAATGTTTAGACCAACACCTCCATCTGCTAAGAATATTTTAACTTTATTTTTATGAACAATTCCCTTAAGGTGTAAATCACAGTTATGAGATGGTTGCGATGGTAGGTCATGTTCCAAGAAGGTGAGAAGATGAGGGATAGTGATATGCCATACCATAGCTTTAAAATAATTAGTATCAATATTTTGAAGGATGGATGACACAAATAAAGCTTTCTCTAAGGTTTACCTATGTGTGGGAGATAACCTCAATAGTTCCAAGATAGAGATCTGGGCAGGTGTCTTCTTAAGTTGGTCAATTATACTATAGTTATTGGGGTTTGATGTTGGAAAAGTAGGATGTGCCCTAGGTTGAGATGAAGCTCCTTAAATGGTAATATTTCCACATCGTGTGGTGACTCCACACTTCATGCTAGGTCCTTTGATGGTAATGACAATGCCAACATTGTCACAAGAGGAAAATACATTAGAATAGACATGCTACACATTATTTTAAGTTTTCCCTTTGCTATGATCTGGCATAGGGTTCTTGTATATCTTGAGATCTTGGTTGCTAGCTGGTACTTCAACAATATAGCTTTATTTTCTATAAGATCTTGGATAATATTTTTGAGCCTCATACAGTTTGATGTTTCGTGTCCCTTAATTTTGTGAAAATCAGAAAAATCTTTTTCATTATACCAAGGGGGTTTATCTTATGGTTCTTGGTAGTTCTCAAAATTGGGAAGCATGATAAAATTTGACTCTATTATTCATGATGGATTTAATATGTTCCCACAATTGTGTGTATTTACGTTTAGGATAGTTTTTCTAGTTGGGAGTTTGTCTTTGTTGAGTTTTGGTGTTGTTGACTTGATTATTCTGTAGTAGTGATGTTGCTTGTTGTACAATTTGTGTAATGGTTGGTTGGTTGGTGTTTGGCCTAGGAGCACTTATAACCACTTTCGCATCCACCACGCCATCATTCAACATGTTCTTGTTCTTGGCCCAAACATGAGGCTTGTCATTCAAACTGGTTGATGGGAAGTTTTCTTTGTATGCTTATGTATTTCCCTGTGAGATTAGGGCTCTCTCAATGTAAAGGGCCCTATGGACAAGTTCATCGTAAGTGGTAATACACTACATTTTCAAGTGGAAGGATAGATTTGGATCAACATTTTCTATGATAATACCCACTTGTTCGTCGAGAATGGGCCACTCACTTTTACTATCTCTTTGCCTCCATCATTGCAAGAAATTAGTGAACGATTCTCCTTTATTTTTCTTAAGTGTATATAACTCCTCTAAGCTCACATCCATGTCAAGGTTGAAGGAGAATTAGTCGATGAATTTATCAATAATTTCTTGAAATTTTTTGATACTTGGAGGAAATTGTGAGAACCAATCCATGGCAGGACCTATTAAACTTCATGGGAAGAGGCACATCAAGTAGGAATCATTGTAAGCCACATCCATGCACATGACATTGAATTCCTTGATGTGATCCACATGATTTCCCCTCCCTTTGTACTTATCACATTTAGGGACCTAAAAACTAGGAGGGAAAGGTACCATGTCGATGTTTTTGTCGAATGGATAAGGACATAAGTTTTGTTATGCATGGGGCTTCCTTGTCTCGCCCATATGTTGTACATTTTTTGCATTAGTGACTTGATTTGGGATGCCACATCATCCTACAGGTTTGGTGGAGGAACATATGTTGTATATGGTGGGATGGTAGATGAATTATAAGTGGGAGTTTGATATGATGGAGTGTTATAGGGTGTGTATGGTGGTGTGGGATATTATGAAGATGATAGTGGTGATAGTGTGTATGTTCCTAATGTGTTTGGGTTGATGAAATTCTGTTGGGGTTTATGTATAAAACCTACTGTTGTTATTGTTGTTTCATAAGCATTTGTTGGGTGTACTATTGAGCTAGTAAGGATTTCCATTGGGATTATTGCTATTGTTGGGATACGAGAGTTACTTGTTGTGCTTGCTGTTGTTGTTGGGCTGCTAAGGCTACTTGTTGTTGTTGCTATTGTTGTTGTGTTGCTAAGGTGGCTTGCTATTGTTGTTGCTATGTTGCTAGGGATGCTTGTTGTTGTTGTTGTTGTTCTACTAATGATGCTTGCTATTGTTGTTGTTGTGCTACTAGGGATGCTTCTTGTTGTTGCTGTGCAACTAGGGCTGCTTGATGTTTTTGTTGCTGGATGACTTACTAATAAGCATGCTATGCTTGTTATAAAGCTAGGGTATGCACTTGCAACATAGGATCATCTAGTGGTTGGGACATCTGCGATGGGGTGACCCCACAATAGTGGTTTACAATTTTTGGCCAAACTAGACACTAAAATATATTTTTTAACTAAATCTTCACTTTTGGGAACCTATAGTGGCTAAACCATGAGGAATTTGAAGATGATGCAAACTAGAGTTTCGTGAAATTATTTCTGTAGATTCTACATATATTTTTTTTCAATTTTTTTGGAATCATATTGCACTTCTTTTTCCATCTCCCTCGAAAACTAGTTTTATTTAGAGAGCAACATTTTTAAAAAGTGACGCTCACCGTATAACACAATTTTTTTTCCATGAAGGATAAAATTCTAATTCTTTTGAATTTATATTTTTAACTCCGATATCTAGTGCTTCCACTTGGTTAGATAGTTTTTTATTGAATATTTTTTCTTTAATCAAGTTTCAAAATCAAACCAATTACAATTCAGACATAGTGCGATCGTATAACGCGTAACTTTTTTTGTATGTATCAAAATTCAATTTTTTTTTGTTGGATCAAGGACTCCAATATCTGGTTCACTCATATTTTTCAAATTGTTTTTGATTATCTTCTATTTTTCCACATGTGTAGAACAAAGAGCTTCATTTTCATTGAAAAACCTATTTTTAATAAAACTAAAAAAAAAATAGATAATAAAACCAAAACATATTAAAATTATATTCGTTGGATAGCTCGTTCTGAGGGCTACCTGATACCAATTGGGTTTGTGAAGTCTCCTCAATTTTCATCCTCAAATAGAGTTTTGAAGTACAAAATTTTGGATATTTTTGGTGCCCAAGAGGGAGAAGGGGGGAAAAGGGTGGTTCAATCGAACTTAAAAAATATGTTCGATCGAACTTGTTCAAAATAATATTAAAAATTCTATGGCAGGCTAGTTCGAGCGGACTCTTAACTGACGTCTGCTTGAACCCCCTACCATGAATCCATTTTATTTTGTTTTTTCCCCATTTTTCTAATAGTTTTATTTTATAATATATAATATTTTTTTTATTCAAGGGGTAAACACTTTTGAACCAAAGCTATGAACCAGAATACAACCACTCAACAATACCACCCCAACAGGGTTTGAACCTTGGTGGTGAGAACAACAATGCCACCTTTAAACCAACACACCATGCCAATATCAGCTATACTATATAATAATTATATACTTTTTAATCTCTATAATATAAATTATATCTATATAATAGGTATTAATAATATATAAATCATATATATTATTAATAATTATAAATAATATACTATATACTTATATATTATAAATAATTATAAATAAGATATTATATACTTATATAGGAACTAGTTGGATGCTTCTACTAGGGCATCTTAGCAACTTATAACAGGTAGAGAGGTGGAAAGAAGGGTTAAGTCTCCAAATCTATGGCAACATGAATGAGTTTGAAGTTCATCATAACATATGAGATATGATGATTATAGATGCATACAAATTATTTCATGCATTTGGTGGATTTAGTCCACCATAAAATACAACCATTTTAAGAAGTTGGTGGAGGTTTCACATGGATGTTTTGGTCTGATATTATATATTAAAGTGGAGAAGAAATAAGAAAAAATTGTATTTTCTTCACCTCATTCTTCTTGAAATTTTAGAATATTTGAAAAGCACAGTAATATTCTTTAAAGTCTCCATTGGAATTGAATAACAACTCACAACAAAGAAGAAATATTGAGAACATTATATCTCTATCAGTTATCTTAACTACATGTTAAAATGAATTATAGGGGTATAAGGAGGGAGTGGCAGAGAGATAAAGGGTATATGGTTAAGAGTAGAGGGTAGAGGGGAGCTCAAGATAGGAGTGCGTGAGTGAGAGAGAAGGTTTAAGGGTTTAAGGCTTAAGGGTAGGGGGTAGAGGGGATCTAGAGATAGGAGTGAGTGAGTGAGAGAGAGACTTGAGAGACAGAGAGTGGGTCTTGAAGGGAGACACTTGAGAGAGAGAGGGGGAAGTGGGAGAGAGATAAAGGGTAGAGGGTACAAGGGTTTAGGGTTTAAGGGTTAGGGGTAGAGGGGAGAGAGGGAGAGACTTGAGAGAGGGATGGAGTGGGAGAGAGATAGAGGGTAGAGGGTTTAAGGGTTAAGGGTAGAGGGTAGAGGGGAGCTCAAGATAGGAGTGAGTGAGTGAGAGAGAGCGAGACCCAAGAGAGAGAGAGAGAGGTAGGAGGGAGAGACTTGAGAGAGAGGAGGAGGGAGAGGGAGAGAGAGGGGTATAGGGTTGAGTAGAGGGTAGAGGGTTTAAGGGTTTAGGGTAGAGGGTATAGGGTTTAAGGGTGTAAGGGTAGAGGGTAGAGGATAAAGGGTTTTAAGGTTTAAGGGTTAAGGGTAGAGGGTAGAGGGTTTAAGGGTTTAAGGCTTAAGGGTAGATGGTACAAGGGTTTAGGGTTTAAGGGTTAAGGGTAGAGGGGAGAGAGGGAGATGGGGTAGGAGGGAGAGTCTTGAGAGAGAGAGGGAGGAAGTGGGAGAGAGATAGAGAGTAGAGGGTTTAAGACCTACTTAGGGTTTAAGGGTTAAGGGTAGAGGGTAGAGGGGAGCTCGATATAGAAGCAACTCTAGTGAGTGTGAGAGAGAGAGATCTGAGAGGAGAGGGTAGGAGGGAGAGACTTGAGAGAGAGAGAGGGAGGGAGTGGGAGAGAGATAGAGGGTATAGGGTTAAGAGTAGAGAGTAGAGGGTTTAAGGGTTAAGGTTCTAAGGGTTAAGGGTTAAGGGTAGAGGGTATAGGGTTTAATGGTGTAAGGTTCTAGAGGGTAGAGAATATAGAGTTTTAAGGTTTAAGGATTAAGGGTAGAGGGTAGAGGGTTTAAGGGTTTAAGGGTTAAGAGTAGAGGGGAGAGAGGGAGAGGGGGTAGGAGGGAGAAACTTGAGAGAGAGAGAGGGAGGGAGTGGGAGAGAGATAGAGGGTATAGGTTTTAAGACCCGTTTAGGGTTTAAGGATTAAGGGTAGAGGGTAGAGGGGAGCTCGAGATAGGAGTGCGAGAGAGAGACATAAGAGAGGGAGAGGGTAGGAGGGAGAGACTTGAGAGAGAGAGGGAGGGAGTGGGAGAGAGATAGAGAGTATAGGGTTAAGAGTAGAGGGTAGAGGGTTTAAGGGTTTAGGGTAGAGGGTATAGGGTTTAAGGGTGTAAGGGTAGAGGGTAGAGGATAAAGAGTTTTAAGGTTTAAGGGTTAAGGGTAGAGGGTAGAGGTTTTAAAGGTTTAAGGATTAAGGGTAGAGGGTGATGAGCTCAAAATATGCTCATAATTTAAGTATTATGATGTATTTTTAATATCTTTACTCTTATTACTAATGGTTGTTTTAACTCTTTGATTAAAGATTTTTTATCTAAAATTGGGTAGTATCCTGTAGCAATACATTCCTATATTCCTGCAGCTTAACATCTCCATGTCTCTGTATTAATTACCCTATTTGACCTCCCGAATGACTGATATAATGCATATGGTTTTTGAATAATGAAATAGATTTAATATGTGATTAATGAATGTGTATCGTGTTGTTTTCCATGAGTGCTTTCTTTCTCTTTTGTCGCCTTGTGTATCGTACATTATTGAAGGAAGCATGAATGAGTCAAGCGCAACAAATCTTGGCCTTGCAGTAAAGTCCATTTCCAGGATGACATCGAGGAAGTTGTTCCAGCAAAGACTCATTGACCGGGTCATTGGGAGGAAATCTAAATGATCATTAATCTGGGAAGAGTGGAATGCTAAATTCTCTCTGAATCGTGTTGAACAGATATTCTTTCATTTATGAGAAGTCTGTTCCTCGGTTTCAGGATGTATTTATGTCCACATATTTCTTTGTTATGAGTTAGGTAGTTAGTTGTTTTTCTGATACAAATAAGTGTTCCTCTTCCACAAGTGAGCAAGCATAACATATCATGTAAGAGTTAGTATTATAATAAGAATCAGAGTTTTGTGTTAGTTTTCTGATAAGCAGAACAATGTATATGGTTCTAAGTTTATGAATAAAAGTTGATGAAGTTTTGAGTTCAATTCTTGCATAACTAGTTGATGCTTGCTAAGGGGGCCCACTTAGTAAGTATCCGTAGTTATTTAGTTAGTTAGTTGTTTATTTCCTGTTGATTATAAGTTATATTTCATTCTTAAAAGTTTCAGTGCAAACTCGGTCTTATATTGTTCCTGCAGCATCGAGAATCCATCCCTGTGTTTGTTCCTGCAGCATAAGTCCAGTTCATAGTTTGTTCCTTAGTCATAGTTGTCATGATTTTTGCTTTGATTAAGTTTAGAAGGCTTCACATTACATTCCTATAGCATAAGTAGAATTCCTTTCATGCATTTATTTATGGTAAATTGTGACAAAAATTGGTTCTTAGTGCACATACAATGCTTCTCCATTTCAAGTATACGTTCCTTGATTTGACAATGTAAATGAACGCCCAAAAGAAGATGCTAGTCACCTACTAGAATGTCCAATTCCCAGGTTAGGATTTTCCATGACTTTTATATCCTTTTATTGACGTGACCATTTTTGGCACCGTTGCCAGGGATGGTGTCAAAATAAGAACCTATCATAGTCATTATTAGCAGTAGTTTAGTCTGTTATTCAAGCATTTTCAAAATTCCTTCAATTCACCATTCATTCTATTACATGCATAGAAGAAGAGACACTTTGGGAAGATTCCTCCTTGACCTTCCATTCATTTCTGAACCAGCTTATAATCTATTTGAGGAAGGAGGAGACCAAGATATCAATCCATTTGCTAAAAACCTATTTGTTGAATTGCCATTTGACCCAACTGACAAAGAACTTGAAGAAAACCCATTTGCTTTGATACTCCATCAAGCAAATATGGCACAAAATCCACCTAACCAACCTCCTACTTTTGAATTCCCCATCATTGCTTAGCAAGATAATGATAACCTTAAAAATATCCCTTCTTCATTACTTCCCAAGTTTTGTGGACTAGTTACCAAGGACCCAGACACTTTCTTGTTTGAATTTGACATCCTTTGTCGCAGCTATGATTACACTTCAGATGCTCATAGGCTGAAGTAGTTTCCTGCTACTTTGAAAGAAGGAGCTCTTAGATGGTTCATGAGTTTGGGAAGGGGCATTTTTGATAGTTGGGCAGCCATGCAAACAAAATTTCTTGAGAAATACAAGGAATATTGTAAAAGTGGTAGTAAGGGTGATGATATATTCAGAATTCAACAAAAGGAGGATGAAAGTCTAGAAGACTATATCTCAAGATTCTTGTTCTCCCTGAAAAAGAATTCGGACCATACTCTCAATGAAGAATCTCAGAAACTACTTTTTCTAAGAGGAATCAGTGACACCTGTATAGACGCCCTAGACCTGATGGGAGGAGGAGATATAACTCAAGTGTCTTGGGATGATATAAAGAAAATATGTCTCAACTACTCTCGAGCAAATGTTAAGAAGGGTAGAGCTCATCAAGCCACAGTGGGAAAGTCTTCTACTAATGGAGGAGATCATAAATTTGTTGTCTAACTTCAAGCAGGATATCATAAACAATATGGCTACACAGTTGGATACTATGCAAGCTCGGAAGAAACATGAGGAAGCTAAAACAATCTTGGCTGAGTTCTATCCACATTGTAGACAGAAGAAACATGATTGCAAATGTAAGATGGTGGCTAACCTGGAGGCTAAGCAGTTACCTAATAATTTTAAGATAGTAGAAGGTGATGATGATCAAGTGTTCTTTGTTGCACAAAGGCGACCATGGGCTCAAAGACAAGGTATGCCTCAAGACCCTTTGACTTTTGGTAATCCTTATTCTAATTACAATAACCAATGGCAACCTACATATGGCCCATCACCACCTTGGAATACTTCTCAACCACATTGAACTAACTATCAGAGTCCTTAATGACAATCTCCTCAAGGAGGTTGGTAGCAGCCACAAGGACAATGGATTCCACCCCCAAGTAACTGGTAGAAAAATCCTCAATGGAGAGGTTCTCAACAATGGCATAAACGACCCCTTGGATCCTTGCAGTTTCAATAGCCACAACCTTTGGCCCTCATGCCATCTCCTGCAACACCTGTAACAAATACTGGCCCTCCAAAACAAACGTCTATGCCTGCTCAACCATTACCAAATCCTAATAATAATAAGTAGCAGCAACAACAACCAATGTATGTTGCAGAAGCCAATCAATATCCAGCTTATGCCCTGAATATTCATGATATCCATTTCAAGCCTGGAACCACTCTTCCTGCTCCACAACCGCCTGTAATTACAGAGATTCGAGATTCTTCCTCTGAGCAACCTACTAATCCTGTAGAACATATACCTATATCAGATACTGTCTCTAAGGAGCCTGTTCTGCAGCATCAGGCCAAACTGCCTTTTTCTCAGAGATTTCAAATTACTACATCCAAGTCTATGGAAGAGCCTACCTTTGATATTTTGGATCAGCTAAAGAATGTACACATTCAAATTCCTCTTTTTGAAGCCATTAAAGATGTACCAATTTATGGAAAAGCCATTAAGGAGGCCTGTTTAAAGAAACTAGGAAGAAAGAAAAATGATCCTCAAACTATCCATGTTCTAGGACAGTTGGCAGATATTATGTTAGAGAAGGTAGTCATTCCAAAATATACTGACCCTGGGAGTCCTGTTGTACAAATAAATAAATGTTTTGATTGACCTTGGTGTAGCCATCAATGTAATGACCAAGCATACTATGGAGTCTTTGAATATTTTGACCATTCGGTCTACACCTACCGTCCTGCAGCTTGCTGATAGTTCTATAGTAACACCTGATGGAGTGGTAGAAGATGTCATTGTCATACTTGAATCTTGGGAATACCCAATAGATTTTACCATATTGTCCACTAAGGAAACTTTGGGAGGATATCCTATCATCCTAGGTAGACCATGGTTAGCCACAACTGATGCTTTTATAGGATGCCACTCAGGAGATATGACAATTTCTGATGGTCAGTCTAGAAAGAAATTGGCTTTATATCCACCTGCCCAGCCTCAGCCAGACTTGTCTCAACCAATTTGGCCAGATTTAGGAGAGGAAACTGAAGAGGTCAATTCATTGGCTCAACTAATGATGCTGCAAACTAATCTATTTTCATAGCTTCAGAGTGAGGATGACCTGATTTTACACATTTTGCAATCCACCTTTGATCTGAGTAGCCCATCTGTTCCAGATAGCTGTCCTTAGTAGTGTTTCCTACAGCAACTGAATTCTGAGAGCCTACCACCTGAATATCCTACAGTTTATCACAACTTGCTTCCACATGAAATACAGACACCACCTTTATCAGCAGCCTCCATGAATGATCTTACCAAGCAAGTAGAAGTATCTCCAGACCGCTGTCTGAACATCAATAATAAGCTACCTCAATCTCAACAAGCTGCCCTAGTCATAATGTTGCAAGATCAACACATAGCTTTTTCATGGGACTATAGGGATATGAAGGGAATAGATCCTCAACTCTGTACTCATAGGATCTACATTAAGGAAGACTATTTACCTGTTAGATAGCCTCAAAGAAGGATAAACCCAGCACTCATGGAAGTAGTTAAAACAAAGCTCCAAAAATTGCTTGATGTTGGCTTTATCTACCCCATTTCAGATAGTCAATGGGTATCTCCATTGGTGATTGTCCCTAAAAAATGTGGAAAATGGAGAGTTTGTGTAGACTACAAGGAGTTGAACACAACAACTAAAAATGATCACTTTCCATTGCCATTTGTTGAACAAGTACTAGACTCATTGTCTAGTAAAAAGTATTTCTCCTTTTTGGATGGATATAGTGGGTATAATCAAATTAGAATTATCCTTGAGGATCAAGACAAAACAAATTTTACCAGTCCATGGGGTACTTTTTCCTACTCTGTCTTACCTTTTGGACTGTGTAATGCACCTGCAACATTTCAAAGGGTAGTGATCAGTATTTTTGCTGACATTTCTCATGATTCTATGGAGATCTACATGGATGACTTCACTACTTATGGAGTTACTTATGAAGACGCATTAGCCAATTTAGAAAAAGTGTTGAAAAGATGCCAGGAGAAAAATTTGTCTTTGAATAGTGAGAAATGATTTATGATGATGCAAAAGGGAATTGTTTTAGGCTATCATATCTCTCAAGCAGGAATTCAAGTTGATCCTGCAAAAATAAAAGTTATTCTAACTTTGCCAACACCTATAAAACAAAAGGATGTTAGAAGTTTCCTAGGACATCTAGATATTACAGAAGATTTATCAAAGATTTTAGAAAACTAAACAATCCATTATATGCCTTATTGACTAAGGATTCTAAATTTAACTGGACCGAGGCCTGTGACAAATCTTTCCTACAGCTTAAGAACTTACTTACTCAGGCACCTATTTTTCAAGGACCGAAGTGGAGTTTTCCATTTCATATACACACAAATGCTTCTAATTATGCCATAAGGGCAGTTTTAGGATAGAAAGAGAATTCCATAGAGCATGCCATATATTTCATTAGAAAAAAATTTCAAGGCCCTGAATTAAACTATACTGTCATAGAGAAAGAATTTTCTAGCAGTTGTGTATGCCCTGAACAAGTTTTGACATTATGTCACTGGTTACCAAATATTTGTCCATACAGATCATGCTGCAATAAGATACCTCATGAATAAGCCTACCATATCTGGCAGATTAACAAGATGGCTTCTATTGTTGTAGGAATTTGATATCACAGTTATTGATAAGCTAGACCGAGCTAATGTGGTGGCTAATTTCTTGTTAAGGCTTCAAACAACTACACCTGCCACCCCTAAGGTACTTGATGATAGATTTCCCAATGAACATCTGTTTTCAATTGTTGCTCAAACCCCATGGTATGTAGTTATTGCAAATTATTTAGCATCCAACAAGCTCCTAGCTCACTTCTCACCAAAGGAAAGACAATTGTTGGTAAATAAATTTTTTAACTTTTCATGGATCGTAGACTGTTTATTCTACATAGGACCTGATCAAGTCATGAGAAGGTGTGTTAGGGAAGATGAAACCTATGACATTTTGCATGCCTGTCATGATGAGCCATGTGGTGGGCACTTTGCAGCCAAGAGAACATCTATGAAAGTGCTTGCTACTGGATACTATTGGCCCACACTACACAAAGATGCTACAGCCTACACCAGAAAATGTGACAAATGTCAACGCATGGGGAGACCAACAAGGCCTGGTGAAATGGCCCTATATCCTCAAGTGGTAGTCAGTCCCTTTGACAAGTGGGGCATGGATTTTGTTGGGCCTATTGATCCTCCATCTAATGGGAAATCATACATTTTGGTTTGTACAGGTTATGTAACCAAGTGGGTGGAAGTGAAAGCAATGACACATGATCGTGACAATAAAGTTGCTAAATTCCTGTATGAGTAGATTTTTACTCAGTTTGGAGTCCCAAGGGAACTTGTTACTGATCAAGGAGCTCAGTTTACATAAAACTTAATCACTGCATTGATGACTGATTAGAAGATCCAACACAGAAAGTCTAGCCGCTATCACCCTCAAGCGAATGGTCAGGCAGAGGTTACCAACAAATAAATTGAGGCAATCCTTACCAAGACAGTACAATTACACAAAAAGGATTGGAGAAGCTGCCTTCTTGAAGTAGTCTGGGCCTATAGAACAACATGGAAAACAACTACAAGGTTTACTCCTTTTGAGTTACTCTATGGAAAGACTGCCATGTTGCCAATTGAGTTTGAGTGTGCGACCTTAAGGACTGCTCTCCAGCTTAACATTGATATTTCAGAAGCCCAAAAGGAATGCCTCCTACAACTGAATGCATTGGATGAGATAAGGAAAGCTGCCCTGCAACATACTGAAGCTATCTAGCAGCAAAGGAAAAAATGGCATGACTGCCATATCAGAATTAAGCAATTCTTTGCCGGTGATTGGGCACTGCTCTATGACTCTAGGTACAAGGAATATCAAGGTAAAATCACCATAAGATGGCTTGGTCCTTATGAAATCAAAAATGTGATTGATAATGGTTCAGTTCAGTTAGCTACAATAAATCTAGTCCGATTCAAACTACTAGTTAATGGACACCGTCTTCGGTTGTATCATAAGCTAGCGTCCAAGGAAGAATTTATGAAGTAGTTTTTTTTGGATATGGCCACTGGTCTTCCTGCAGCAAAAGGCTTCGACCTTTCTCCTTTAGCATCTCTTTAAAATTCCACGTTGCATGCTCATAATAAAGGTTTCCTTTTTAAGGAAGCCATGTTCTCCATTTTTCATCCATCACCACCATTCATTCCCTTTTCTTCCACATTATCCATCCTACCATACCGCCCTCATTTATGATTTCGCTTCTAGTCGTCATTTCATGCTGAAGCAGTGATCTTTCCTAGTATGTATGAGCATTTATTACAAGGTACGCGATATCTTTTGTTGTCACATCATTTATTTATTTCATTTATTCATTAATTACTATGTACATATTAGTCATTATTACCTATTCTTTGCCTACCTTTTCGCACATGTGTGGACACATGCCAAATTTTTAGTAGGGGGCGGGGATAATCCATTTCAAACCTTTTCTTATGTCACTGTCACAACTGATAAGATATTTTTATTTTATTGTACTTTCCAAATATGACTGCGTGTTTTTATCCTAAACAACAATTAACTGCTTGATTTGAGTAGTTCCTAAAAATCATTTCATGCAATTATCTTTTGAGTCATTCTTGGAAAAGGAAAGAAAAGTGGAAAAGTGACGACAGAGCAGAAAGAAGAAGAAAGAAGTTTTTTTTTGAATTTTTAGAAAAGTTGAGTTTCAGGAATCTCAGCAGGGATAGTTTGAGAATATGGGTGGCCAGTTAGTAAGACATGAGCCTGTAGCTCATGAGCTCTTAATGCAAAATCCTCAAACGGTTCAGGCATTCAACAATTGTGGTTGGTTGAATTATTTTTTGAGGTTAGATTCCTTTAATGAGGACGCAGCAGGTGAGTTTTTAAGAACTCTTTCAGAGGGAGAAGCTATAGTGTGGGGTTTGACAGTGGCTGTAATAGAAGAATGGATTGCAGAAGTAACTAGGCTTCTGACAGTAGGAGAAATTTTTTCTTCAGATGCTGTCTCTGCTAGGGCTAAATTTACAGTACCAACAAATGGACCCTTGGAGGTTTCTAAACAAGGATGAAAATGAGTGTCACTACCTTTTCCATACTCAGAGTATGCCATCTTCATAATCAGGTACTTGACTTGTGAGGGAGGCTTTTCCTATTTACATTCCTACCATTTTAAATTGTTGAGTAATATGAGGCACGATTTAGCTGTCAATGTTCCAAATTTTTTGTTAAACCTTTTGAAACATTGTGCCCATGAAACCCAGAGGGGTAAGGACAACTCTGTCACCCATCATGCCCTCATTAAACTCTTGATCGAGCATTCCCTGAGGGATGTATCACCCCTTTCTTGGCAAGAATTTGTTTCCCAAAAGGGTCTGCAACTTCCAGAGCCTCCTAGAGCACTCCTTGTACAACGTAAGAAAAAGAAACAGAGAGTAGAATCTATAATTAGTGAAGAAAAGCAAGAATCATCTACTCCTGCAACACATAGTCCTATAGCCTCCACACTAGATCCCTCTACCCAAGTAAAAACCAGGTCTGTTGTTAGAAAAGAAAATGGGAAAATGAAGGTTGAAGAATCCTCTAGGGCAGAACAAGCCCCAAAATCTGAACCTCATGCTCAAAAGCAAAAACACTCTACTCCACTCTTTCCTGCAGCAACTTCCCCTATAACAACTTTTCTTGCAGCAACACCTATTGCCACTACAGTTTCACCATCTTCTTCTTCTGTTGATTCTAAATCCTCTAGGAAAGTTAGAAAGTGGAAAGCCATGAGAGTGCTTCCTGCAGCTGCAACATTTCCAAAAAGAGTTTCAGCAAGGAAACAATGTAAAGCCACCTCAACCTCTGCTCAACCTGAAATTATAGTAATTTCTGAGGAATATGAAGAATTCTGTCATGATGTTTCTTAGAATGTATTTGAGAATGCTTCACAAGGTCCCTCTGGTATTCCTGAGGAAGCACAACATGGTATTGGTAATGAGAGGGGGATGCCAAGTCTTGATTACTTGGCTAAAGTAGCTAGGAAAATTTTAGAAGAAGCACAATCTCTTCTTGCGCAGCAACAAGAATCCTTCCTACAGTAAGAGGAAGAACAAACTAAACAATTAGAAGTGTCCATTGACACCCCATTACCCCCTGCAACTTGTTAGGCAATGGTTGTTTATAAAAGAACATTGTTGATTGAATTTTTGGAATACCTTAGGACCACATGGAGGCCGGTCACATTTCAAACCCTGAGTTTCCGCCATTTAGCCAAGACTGAAATTTAGCAGTCTTTAGGAAGAAGAGAAGAAGAAATTGAAAAGAGAAATTGAAAGACAAAAACAAGAAATCCAGGAAATGAAAGAGAAAATGGATGAAATGATGAAAATAACTGGTAAAATTGTGGAATGTAGACCACCGCCTAGGGTATATGCTATGTGCCTAAAAGAGCAATTTCTTTGGTTTCAATTCATGAGAATTTTAAGGAATTTAGATCCTGTTATTCATATAGCCAAGGAATTTTATAATGCATACCAAGTAGCCCCTAGTTGGTTGGAGAATTCTTTATGTGAATTTCATTTGCATGGTTTGATAATTCCCTCTGAAACAGAGTGGAATCCACTTCTTTACATTAGTGATATTCATTTGAGGTCACTCATGTCTTGGGTAGCCAATGAAACTAATTATGGTAGACAATTGGATGCCTATGAAGAGGCTAAAAGGAATGAACCTCTCCCACTGCGACCTGAAAGTTCATATCCCTACACAATGCTGAAAAATTGGCTTACTGTTGCGTATGGGTTCAATGATCAAATAGAAAGAATAAAAATATTTGATATCGAGAAGTAAGTGTATGATGAATTCAAAGACCAACCATATCTATTTTGGAAGCTTTCATCTTCTAGAATTGAGACAAGATAGGAGAAATTGACTGTTAGTTTGAAGAAATTTGAGCCTCATAGCCCTCTAAACTATAAAGCAGCCCTTAGAAGGACAAAGAAGTACATGCAACTTAGTCTTCAAAAGAGGTTTGAGTTATGGTTACCAATAACATTTTGACCTCTGGTTTTGATGTGGCCACTTTATCCTTATCGGGCTATAGATGTTAATGAGGATACAAAAACCCGCAGATATGAGAGACAACAAAATTTCAGGGGTTTCTACTATAAATTTGGAACTTCACTACAAGGCCATGCTACTCCTATGGATTTAAGAGAAACAACCAAGAAGCTTAATGCTAGAGGACCATCATTAGGATAAGTAGGGGGCAAATGATGAGCTCAAAATATGCCCATAATTTGAGTATTATGATGTATTTTTAATATCCTTACTCTTATTACTAATGGTTGTTTTAACTCTTTGATTAAAGACTTTTTATCTAAAATTGGGTAGTATCCTATAGCAATACATTCCTATATTCCTGTAGCTTAACATCTCCATGTGTCTGTATTAATTACCCTGTTTGACCTCCCGAATGACTGATATAATGCATATGGTTTTTGAATAATGAAATAGATTTAATATGTGATTAATGAATGTGTTTCATGTTGTTTTCCATGAGTTCTTTCTTTTGCTTTTGTCACCTTGTGTATTGCAGGTTGTTGAAGGAAGCATGAGCGAGTCAAGCGTAGCAGATTTTAGCCTTGCAGTAAAGTTCATTTCCAGCACGACATCGAGGAAGTTGTTCCAGCGAAGATTCACTGACCGGGTCATTGGGAGGAAATCTAAATGATCATTAATCTAGAAAGAGTGGAATGCTAAATTCTCTCTGAATCATGTTGAACGGATATGATTTCATTTATGAGAAGACTGTTCCTTAGTTTCAAGATGTATTTATGTCCATGTCTTTCTCTGTTATGAGTTAGGTAGTTAGTTTCTTTTCTAATACAAATAAGTATTCCTCCTGTTCGAGTGAGCAAGCATAGCATATCATGTAAGAGCTAGTATTATAATAAGAATCAAAGTTTTGTGTTAGTTTTCTGATAAGTAGAACAGTGTATATGGTTCCAAGTTTATGAATAAAAGCTGATGAAGTTTTGAGTTCAATTCTTGCATAACTAGTTGATGCTTGCTAAGGGGGCCCACTTAGTAAGTATCCATAGTTATTTAGTTAGTTTTTTTATTTCTTATTGATTATAAGTTAGATTTCATTCTTGAAAGTTTTAGCGCAAAATCAGTCTTATATTGTTCCTGCAGCATCGAGAATCCATCCCTGTGTTTGTTCTTGCAACATAAGGCTAGTTCATAGTTTGTTCCTTAGTCATAGTTGTCATGATTTATGCTTTGATTAAGTTCAGAAGGCTTCGCATTACATTCCTATAGCATAAGTAGAATTCCTTTCACGCATTTATTTATGGAAAATTGTGACTGAAATTGGTTCTTAGTGCATATACAATGCCACTCCATTTCAAGTATACGATCCCTGGTTTGACAATGTAAATGAACGACCATAAGAAGATTCTAGTCACCTGTTAGAATGTCCAATTCTAGGTTAGGATTTTCCATGACTTTTATATCCTTTTATTGACGTGACCAGAGGGTACAAGGGTTTAGGGTTTAAGGGTTAAGGGTAGAGGGGAGAGAGGGAGATGGGGTAGGAGGGAGAGACTTGAGAGAGAGAGGGATGGAGTGGGAGAGAGATAGAGGGTAGAGGGTTTAATACTTTCTTAGGGTTTAAGGGTTAAGGGTAGAGGGTAGAGGGGAGCTCAATATAGATGCAACTTGCGTGAGTGTGAGAGAGAGAGATCTGAGAGAGGGAGAGGGTAGGAGGGAGAGACTTGAGAGAGAGAGAGAGAGTATAGGGTTAAGACTAGAGGGTAGAGGGTTTAAGGGTTAAGGTTTTAAGGGTTAAGGGTTAAGGGTAGATGGTATAGGGTTTAGTGGTGTAAGGGTCTAGAGGGTACAGAATATAGGGTTTTAAGGTTTAAGGATTAAGGGTAGAGGGTAGAGGGTTTAAGGTTTCAAGGGTTAAGAGTAGAGGGGAGAGAGGAAGAGGGGGTAGGAGGGAAAAACTTGAGAGAGAGAGAGAGGGAGGGAGTGGGAGAGAGATAGAGGGTAGAGGGTTTAAGACCCATTTAGGGTTTAAGGGTTAAGGGTAGAGGGTAGAGGGGAGCTCAAGATAGGAGTGAGAGAGAAAGACCTTAGAGAGGGAGAAGGTAGGAGGGAGAGACTTGAGAGAGAGAGGGAGGGAGTGGGAGGGAGATAGAGGGTATAAGGTTAAGAGTAGAGGGTAGAGGGTTTAAGGGTTTAGGGTAGAGGGTATAGGGTTTAAGGGTGTAAGGGTAGAGGGTAGAGGATAGAGGGTTTTAAGGTTTAAGGGTTAAGGGTAGAGGGTAGATGGTTTAAGGGTTTAATGCTTCAGGGTAGAGGGTTTAGGGTTTAAGGGTTAAGGGTAGAGGGGAGAGAGGGAGATGGGGTAGGAGGGAGAGACTTTAGAGAGAGAGGAGGAGTGGGAGAGAGAGAGAGGGTAGAGGGGAGTTCGAGATAGAATGAACTTGAGTGAGTGAGAGAGACCTGAGAGAGGGAGAGGGTAGGAGGGAGAGACTTGAGAGAGAGAGAGAGAGGGAGGGAGTGGGAGAGAGATATAGTATAGGGTTAATAGTAGAGGGTAGAGGGTTTAAGGATTAAGGTTTTAAGGGTTAAGGGTTAAGGGTAGAGGGTATAGGGTTTAAGGGTGTAAGGGTCTAGAGGGTAGAGGATAGAGGGTTTTAAGGTTTAAAGGTTAAGGGTTAAGGGGTAGAGTGTAGAGGGTAGAGGGTAGAGGGTTTAAGGTTTTAGGGTTTAAGGCTTAAGGGTAGAGGTTACAAGGGTTTAGGGTTTAAGGGTTAAGAGTAGAGGGGAGAGAGGGAGAGGGGGTAGGAGGGAGAGAATTGAGAGAGATAGAAAGGGAGAGTGGGAGAGATAGAGAGTAGAGGGTTTAAGGGTTAAGGGTAGAGGGTAGAGGGGAGCTCGAGATAGGAGTGAGAGAGAGAGAGAGAGAGAGGGACCTAAGAGAGGGAGAGGGTAGGAGGGAGAGACTTGAGGGAGAGAGAGAAAGGGAGGGAGTGGGAGAGAGATAGAGGGTATAGGGCTAAGAGTAGAGAGTAGAGGGTTTAAGGGTTTAGGGTAGAGGGTATAGGGTTTGTGGGAGAGAGATAGAGGGTATAGGGTTAAAAGTAGAGGGTAGAGGGTTTAAGGGTTTAGGGTAGAGGGTATAGGGTTTAAGGGTATAAGGGTAAAGGGTAGAGGATAAAGGGTAAAGGGTAGAAGGCTTAAGGGTTTAAGGGTTTAAGGCTTAAGAGTAGAGGGTACAATGGTTTAGGGTTTAAGGGTAGAGGGTGAAGGGGAGAGAGGGAGATGGGGTAGGAGGGAGAGACTTGAGAGAGAGAGAGGGAGGGAGTGAGAGAGAGATAGAGGGTAGAAGGTTTAAGATTTGTTTAGGGTTTAAGGGTTAATGGTAGAAGGTAGAGGGGAGCTCGAGATAGAAGGAACTTGAGTGAGTGAGAGAGAGAGAGACCTAAGAGAGGGAAAGGGTAGGAGGGAGATACTTGAGAGAGAGAGAGGGAGGGAGTGGGAGAGAGATATAGGGTTTAAGGATTAAGGTTTTTAGGGTTAAGGGTTAAGGGTAGAGGGTATAGGGTTTAAGGGTGTAAGGGTCTAGAGGGTAGAGTGTGGACATCAAAATCTGCAAATGGATAAAATTCTAACACACAAAGTATGATTAGTATTTCAAAACAAAGCAAATATTCAACATCCAACATGCTTTTAAAATGAAATCCAATATCAAGATAACTAAAGCATATAAAGAAAAAAATGAAGTATACCTATCCCATATTGGATTGGTGCCACTTTGATATGAGGTGGCCCTTTCCCAACCCTTGACAAGACAATGATTAAAATGCAATGATAATGAACAAAATTAGCTCTCAAAGTGAAGAGAGTAACTTTGCATGAAGTTGTAGATGATTGAATGAAGGATAGCCTCTCCATTTATAGAAGAGTTTGATGAGAGAAGAGGTGAAAGGGATGAATGTGGGATAAAAACCCAACCAATAAGTAGCCACTTGTCACCATGTGAATGGGCCAAGAATGGGAAAGTTTTGATGAATGTGCCAATAAATGACATATATTTGAAAATTGAAAATGTTGAAATGACAAGGTGGAGGGAGAGTCAAATGGAGTAATGACCACTTGGCTCAATGCAAAAGGACTTGTAAGGTGACATAAATGACTTCTTGGAAGGACTCATCCCACTTGGATTTGAATTCAAATTTGAGGGAATATTCTCAAAAGATGCCTTGTTGAGGGAAAATGAAGATTTAATAAATGAATTAAATGATTTATTTGTGCAAGTGGGAAAAGCTAGAGGATGTGACATGAGTTTAAATTAAATTAATCAAGATTAGATTAATTTAATGAGGGATTAGATGATTTGAATTTTTGATTTAGATTTATGAATTTAAATAAATCAAAAGGAGATGAAAAGTGATTTAGAATTAGTTAAATAAATGTTTTGATTTATTTAGCTAAAAGGAATGATGTTAGTGGTTTAATTAAATAAGTTTGATTTATTTAATGAAATGAAGAACTTTAGAAGTTAATTAAATAAGATTGATTTATTTAATTAAAGGGGGACTTTAGGATTGATTTATGATTTAATTAAGCAAAATTGATTGATTGAGATTAATAGAGGAATTAAGATGGATTAATTAAGTAGTTAATAAAGGGATGATTTAAAGAAGAATAAAAGTTAGTTGATTAGGACATTTTTCATGTCTACATTTTTCCCCTCTTTGAAGCAATGCACTTGCTGCATTGGTTCAAAGAATAAACTTACCACGATCAAAATTTATTTTTTTAAATTTGTTTTTTGAATGCCCTAGTGGAAAGAAGTACATTGGTACATTACCCCCTTGAGAGATTGAGTGAAAAGATTTGATTTGAGGGTCAATCTCACAATAAAGAGGTTCAAAATGGACGTATGGGTGGTTATGATGATAATGCAAATGAAATGGTTTTAAGATGCTTAAAATAACCAATCTATATTATCCTAAACAACTTAAATGATGATATGATTAAATGATGGTATGATGCATTTGAGATGGATTATGTGATGATGCCTATCTAATGCGGCTATTTCCTAGAAGTTTGGTAGGCCAAGCCATGGATTGGTTCTCTCACCTCCCTCCAGGCATCAAAAAGTTCCAAGAAATCGTAGATGCATTCATCAAAAATTACGCATTCAATATTACGATGGACGTCAGTCTAGAGAAACTATTAGCTCTAAAACAAGGAAAGAATGAATCATTTGCTTGATTCCTACAACAATGGCAATCCAAGGCCAATCAGAGCAAATGGGTCATGCCTGAAGAACAACAAGTGTGCACTATCATCTCCAACCTCGATGGCACCTTGGATTTCCATCTCAAAGTCCAAGGGATCACCACATATGATCAGTTGATCTCCAAGGTGCTCAACATTGAACGAGCCCTTGCTACACAACTAATGACACAAACATATCCTGATCAATAAAGCAACCACTCATCTTCAAGCTATAATGACAAACCTCGTACATGGGAAAGAAATAAAAACATTACCAATGATGGTGTTGTCGACGCCAAAGTTGTCATCAGTGCACCTTGACAAAATACACCCACACTGCAACAACAACCTCAAAATCACCATCAAAACAATAACCAAGCCAACATAGTAACTCAACAACCAAACAACCAGACCATCAACAATGCCAATGATCAAAGGGGGCCACCCTAGCAAAACAAGAACTCCCCCAAATGGAAGTACATTGCCCTTGGGGAACCACTCGAGGTTATCATGAAGACACTGATAAATGAAAGCCTCATCAAGGATCCCACCTATTAGAATTATTAGGAACCAGATGTGAAACCTCCCTGGTATAATGAAAACCAACTTTGTGACTTTCAAAAAATCAAAGGACATACCACTAACAACTGCATGAGGTTGAAGAACCTAGTCAAAGACCTCATTGATAAAAAAATCATAAACATGGCACAGCCAGCTAGAAATAAAAACCTCAAAATATACACGAATCTGATGCCAACCCTCCAGTTAGAAAGGTCAACAATCCTCCTCAACAATCCACAACCAAACTTCGCTTACCCGTATCCACTGGTCTGCCCTTAGACAAATTCACATTTGACATAACTGATGTATGTAGTAGTAGTGATGATGAAGATCCCATAACCAACCTACCTATGCTTTTCAAGGAAACCACCCTTCTCATGACTAGTACTATGTCATTTGAGTCCACTGACCATTAAAACCATGAAATCCGTCTAGTCTACCCACAACTCATTGAATATGACCAACAAGGACCACCAATTCTTGACATGTTCAAAAATAATGAGGCACTCTCAGAATTCATGGGACTACGTGATAATATTCTATGTGGGGATCACAAAGTAGGATTCATCATCGAGTTGGATACACATGCATATTATGGGGAAACGATTGAATCCCTTAGTTGCAAAAGTGAAAAACTAAGAATAATCTCTAGGTCCTTGAGTGAAAACCACACTGTGGCACTCTTCGACCTGAAAAAAGTAAAAAGAAAGGATGCATCCAATGGTGAAAACCCCTTTGAGGCTCCCAAGGATGGGGGATTCAACCTTCCTTTTAGAGATCTTCATCAGGAAAAATTAGTGGTCCTAGCTGAAAAATGCAATCTAGTTAATCTAGGAACAAAGGAGACCCCACACATCACATTCTATGCAGAGTCATTACTATCAGAGGAACAAGAGCTCCTAGCAGCCTTCTTCAGAGAAAGACAAGTTAATTTTGCATGGAGCTATGCAAACATGCCAGGGCTCAATCTAGAAATTGTGGTTCATCACCTAGAAATATACTTTGAAGTAAAGCCCGTTATACAAAAGATCAAGAAAATGCACCCTCAGATCGCCCTACTAGTCAAAATGGAATTGAAGTAGTTACTGGATGCAATATTAATTTGACCAATCAACTATCCAGAATGGGTGTCAAACTTAGTTCCTATCTCAAAACTAGATGGGGGCATCCGAATCTGCACAGACTTCAGGGACTTAAACAAAGCATGTCCAAAAGATGATTTCCCATTGCCCAACATTGACATGATTGTAGACATGATGGTAAGACACAAATTTTTTTCCTTGATGGATGGTTTCTCAGGATACAACTAGATAATAATTGCTAAAGAAGACCAACACAAAACAACCTTCACTTGTCCATGGGGGACTTACTACTGGAATATGATGCCATTTGGCTTGAAGAATGCAAGAGAAACATACCAAAGAGACATGATGTTAATCTTCCATGACATGATCCATAAAATTGTTGAAGATTATGTTAATGACATACTAGCCAAATCCAGAAAGAGGAAGGTTCACATAGCAACCTTAAGTGCCATTTTTGACAGGCTGGAGGAATACAAGGTCTGATTAAATCCAAAGAAGTGCATCTTCAGTGTACAATCAGGAAAGTTGCTAGGATACATAGTGTCAATGAGAGGTATTGAGGTAGACCATGACAATGTAAAATAAATCCTTGAGATGGAGGCACCCAAAACATTGAAACAATTGAGAGGCCTCCAAGGCAGGCTTTAGTTCATCCAAAGATTCATAGCACAACTGGCGGATAAAATAATCCCTTATTCTCACCTACTTCACAAGGGAGTAGTGTACAAGTGGGATGGCAAGTGTGAGGAAACCTTCAATAAGATCAAAGAATATCTACTTACACTGCCAGTTCTCATGCCACTGATCCCAAGAAAGCCATTAATTCTCTATGTGTCAGCAACAACAACCCTCGGTGCTCTTCTAGCTCAACACGATGAAAGTGGGATAGAAAGGGCCATATATTACATTAGTCACACAATGGTTGGGAATGAGTTAAACTACTCATTCATTGAGAAATCATGTTTAGTAGTAGTGTTTGCTTCATATAAATTTAGACATTACATGTTAACACACAAAGTCAAACTCATCGCCAAAATTGATCCCCTCAAGTACTTATTATCAAAGGCAATGCTCATCAGAAGGATGGATAAATGGGTCATGGTTCTATATGAATACGACATAGAATATGTGGAACAAAAAGTAATCAAAGGTTAGGTAATCACAGATTAGCTTGTAGAAGCACCTATGTATTCAAATAATCCACTAATCTCAGAGTTCCCATATGAGTTCATCTTCCATCTTAGCATAGATGACCACTGGAAACTCTATTTTGATGGCTCATACATGCAACATGGATCAAGAGCTGGTTTTTTTTCATAACCCCACATGGGGAATGCATACGAACGTCCTATAAATTAGCATTCCCCTACACTAATAACATTGCAAAATATGAGGCTTTAACCATAGGTCTTAGAATAGTAGTGCAGTGGCACATCATGGCCCTCAGAGTATAAAGAGACTCCCAACTGATAATAAATCAAGTGAATGGTGAATACGAGACTAAGGATGACAAATTGACTCCATACAAAAAGATGGTAGAAAGCCTCAAAGAATCATTCATTGATATCACATTTGAGAAAATTCCTAGAGAAAACAACAGAGTAACAAATGCCATGGCAATGATTGGGTCCCTATTGGACATCCCTCATAATGTCCCAAAATATGAATTCTTGGTAGAGCAGCTTCTCATGCTCACATTTGAGGTACCAAAATCAGAATTTTTTGTTTGAAATCATTGGTCCCGGTGATCCTTGGTACCATGAAATTTATACCTACCTGTGAATATAGGTGTCCTACCTGCTAACTCACCCTCAAGCCTAAAAAGAACCTTTGTCAAGAAAGCATCCCGATTTGTCATCCTAGGAAATACCCTTTACCGTAGGAGCATAAAAGGAACCCTATTACACTATTTAAATGCTAACAAGGCATTGAATGCTTTAACTGAAGTACATAATGATATTTGTAGTTCACACTCAAGTGGAATGACCCTAGCCAAAAAATTGCTGAGGATGGGTTATTATTGGCCTACAATGGAAAGAGAAGCACATGACTACATCAAAAGGTGCCTACAATTTCAACATGGGGACCTCATCCATGCTCCAGCTCAAGAACTTCATCCTATTATGACACCATGGACCTTTTCACAGTGGGGACTTAATCTCATTGGAAAAATCACTCCCACTTCATCTAATGGCCACAAGTTCATCATAACTTCCACTAAGTACTTTACCAAGTGGGTAGAAGCCATCCCCATGACATACGTTACTGGAAAGTAGATATCAAAGTTCATCCTGAACTACTTAATATGCCAATACGGTGTTCTCCAAGCTATTATCTTAGATAATGGGACACCCTTCAAGAATTAGGATGTTCGTGACCTTTGTGAAAAATTCAAAATCCAATATCGCTTTTCCACCCCATATTATCCCCAAGGCAATGGCCAACCAGAAGCCACCAATAAAACCATTTTGAAAATCCTAAAGAAAAAAGTCAATGAATGACTAGCATCTGCAGCTAAATCCTGCCCTCTGATCCTATCAAACCATCATTCACACACCCACCGATGCCACTCCCTTCTCCCTAGTCTATGGATCATAGGTAGTATTACCCATTGAGATCAAGCTCCCGTCACTAAGAATATCACTACAAAACCTCATCACAAATGAAGAATACCAAGTATCAAGACTAAATGAGCTGAAGCTACTAGATGAGCAGCGTATAGATGCTTTAAATCATTTACAAGTTTATCAGGAATAGACTCAAGAGGAGCTATAAAAAGAAAATCAGAAGCAGGACTTTCCAAGTCAGAGAATTGGTGCTAAAAGAGAATCAGAAGAATGTCCCAAACCCAAACAACAAAGGAAAGTTTGAACCTAATTGGTTGGGCCCATTTGTTATCACAATAAGCTATAAGTTAAGGGCATATCAGTTATCAACACTCGAAGGGGAACCTCTGCAGGATCCCATGAACAACTCCCATCTTAAAAAGTTTTATGCCTAATCTTTCAAGGTATAGAATCAAAAAATTAAAAAATCAGAAAATGTCCTAAAACAATGGTCACCCTGATGAAAACCTAACAAACAGGTGTCTTGGTGACAAAAAAAAAAAGAAGCAAAAAATCCAAAAAAAATCAGAGAAAGGATTAAAAATAGTAAAGAGAAAAATCATCCTCTAGTGAAAACCACTTCGGTGGCACTTTGGGAAAGTACCTTGGTGAAAACCTAGCAAATAGGCACCTTGTGTAAATAAGCACTTTCCATCCACTAGGATCTTCATGGCTTGTTCTATGTCATCCCTTCATCAAGCTTCCATCATCAATCGTATTCCATATCTCCATCACCCATCCGTTCGACATCTGCATCATAGCTTGGACCTGTGTTCATGTCATGATCCCTCCTAATACTATTCATCCCATTCTCAAGGTTAGTTTTTCCTGCCTTTATTGGAGTAGTCTATTGCATCACGATGGGGGCATGTTCTCATTGGATCGGATTTGTGTATATTCTTGAAGTCCTAAAATCGGAAAATCCAAAAATATCAGAAAAATAGAAAAGCCAAAAACATTCATCAAACCAAGAAAATCCAAAAACATTCATAAAACCAAGAAAATCCAAAAACATTCAAAACATATCAAAATCCAAAAAGTCATTCAAAAAGTCAGTCAAAAAGTAAAAAAAAAAGTCTTGTTAAACTACGGGTCTCTGAGCCTTGAACATAGGAAAGGTTGATCTTTGATCATCCCCCGAGACACTTAAGTCAGTCCTTTAGGAGTCCATCATAATAAATTGACATTTCATCATGTATATCTTCATCTGTAAATCAGTCAAGTCTATGTCAGTCAAACTACATGGTCTCTACATGTATAATGTAGGTAAGGCTAATATTTTGGTCAGCCCCGAGGCCCCTAGGATAGGTCCTTAGGTTAGTCTCTTGGTCAAAATCTTAGAAAACCCCAAAACATTGGAAAATTTGAAAATTAAAACATTTGTAAAATCTCAAAAATACCAAAATAGCCTCAAAACATTTCAAAACTCCAAAAAATCCAAATATTTGAAAAAATCCATCAGTCTCATCTCGCTTTCACCTACAATAAACATCACTCATAATAAATCAATCATCATCCCCAACCTTTGGTGAAACAGTTGGAAACAAGTCTAGCAAGTTAAAAGTAAAAACTCGATTGTCAAGGTCTCAAGTTTAGGTCAGTACGTAAACGAGTTGGTCAACTCTTTGTGTCAATAACCTATCATCCAATCAGTTCCAAATCAATCATCTGATAACATTATGTCCTAGGATGTATCCTTCCTACAATGGACATTTTTATCAGAGAGAACACTTTGGATAAATGAAATGACCTGCTACCATCCACTAACATGTCCTAGGATGTATCCTTCCTACAATGGGCAATATCTATTGGGAATAGTTTTAGTTGTTATCCTTTAAAAACACATTTCCTTTTGGTTAGCGGTATTGAAGAACATTAGCTTGTTTATTTACTTTATCTTTGTCTTTTGACTTATCTCTTTGTGCTAATTCCAATAACCTCTTGATGATGTCCAAACAAAATAATTTAGAGAGATAGGAATGGGGCAACGATCATTATCTTTTTATCTGCTATGCTTGTTAGATGTTCTTGTAATATAACCTCAATCATGCATGCTTTATTTTGGCATAGGGAGGATGTTTTAGGTATCTTGTTGACCACATAGGATGGCTTTCCTTTCTATGTTTTGGTTCAAGATGTTTGAAATATCTAAACTACATTTTAAATGAGGTTTCATATGTTAGGTGTGAACATGAGTACTCCTATTTGATTGTTGAGTCAAAGTCCATCACACTAAGTGCAATTCCATCCTAGTTCTTTATACCTTGATGCATCATGCTTATGCGTGTTATCAAACATAAGGTAAACAACCCTTTTAATGTCCTAATTCCTGATAAGTGAATCATCCATCTCTCATCATCACCATCTCATGTCTTGTTGGAATCTCTTGCTCCTTTCCACGCTAACATCATCATGATCAAGTAATCATCATCACTAATGCATCCATCTTGCATCCACAAAGCATTAGCATATCGCATATCATATCATATCATATAAGAAACACCGATCATCTCACATGCATGTTCATCATCATAATATAGATCTGTTAGTTTAAGTATCTCATAAAACCATACATTTGAATAAAAAATCCATTGCATCATCATATAGGCATCATCACATCATTCATCTCAAATGCATAACATCATCATTTTAAGTGGTTTAGGATAATATAGATTGGTTATTCTAAGCATATTAAAACTATCTCATTTGCATCATCATCATAGCCATCCATACGTCCATCTTGAACCTCTTTATTGCAAGATTGATGCTCAAATTGAATCTTTTCGCTCAATCTCTCGAGGGGGCAATGTACCAGTGTACTTCTTTCTACTAGGGCATTCATTTTTTTTTTCTTTTCAATTTTGATCGCGGTAAGTTTATTCTTTGAACCAACACAACAAGTGCATTGCTTCAAAGAGAGGCAAAATGTAGACATGAAAAATGTCCTGATCAGCTAACTTCGATTCTTCTTTAAATCACTCCTTTTATTAACTACTTAATTAATCCATCTTAATTCCTCTATTAATCTCAATCAATCAATTTTGCTTAATTAAATCATAAATCAATCCTAAAGTTCCCCTTTAATTAAATAAATCAATCTTATTTAATTAACTTCTAAAGTTCTTCATTTAATTAAATAAATCAAACTTATTTAATTAAACCACTAACATCATTCCCTTTAGCTAAATATATCAAAACATTTATTTAACTAAGTCTAAATCACTTTTCATCTCCTTTTGATTTATTTTAATCCATAAATCTAAGTCAAAAATTCAAATCATCTAATCCCTCATTAAATTAATCTAATCTTGATTAATTTAATCTAAACTCATGTCACATCCTCTAGCTTTTCCCACTTGCACAAATAAATCATTTAATTCATTTATTAAATCTTCATTTTCCCTCAACAAGGCATCTTTTGAGAATATTCCTTCAAATTTGAATTCAAATCCAAGTGGGATGAGTCCTTCCAACAAGGCATTTATGTCACCTTACAAGTCTTTTTGCATTGATCCAAGTGTCCATTCCTCCATTTGACTCTCCCTCCACCTTGTCATTTCAACATTTTCAAATTTCAAATATTTGTCATTTATTGGTACACTCATCAAAACTTGCACATCCTTGGCCCATTCACATGGTGACAAGTGGCTCCTTCTTATTGGTTGGGTTTTTATCTCACATTCATCCCTTTCACCTCTTCTCTCATCAAAATCTTCTATAAATGGAGAGGCTATCCTTCATTCAATCATCTACAACTTCATGCAAAGTTACTCTCTTCACATTGAGAGCTAATTTTGTCCATTATCATTGCATTTTAATCATTGGCTTGTCAAGGGTTGGGAAAGGGCCACTTTTCATATCAAAGTGGCACCAATCCAATATGGGATAGGTATACTTCATGTTTTTCTTTATATGCTTTAGTTATCTTGTTATTGGATTGCATTTTAAAAGCATGTTGGATTATCTCATATGGATGTTGAATATTTGCTTTGTTTTGAAATACTAATCATGCTTTGTGTGTTAGGATTTTAGCCATTTTCAGATTTTTATGTCCACACATATAAGTAAATGTAAGTTAGAGATCATCATATAGGCAAATGCATGTAGCAAAGACCATAAATCTAGTGCAGGGCCTAATATGAATGTCGAATCCTAGTCAAATGACCATTTGAATGAGAACCCCACTCTAATGGATGTGATGAGCCTTGTACATAAAATTGCATACAAAATGTGTAAAATACATAATATTAAATAATTTTTATGAACATAATTTTTAAGAATGTACTTGTATTTTTAAATATCTATCTATATCTATGCATACATATGCATGTACATATACACGTGTATGTATAAAAATTTGAAACTCACATGTCCACTGGCAGCAGAATCAACCACAGAGTCACGCCGATGTACACAATCTAGACGAAGGCTAGGAGTGACATGAGGCATGTCCACCTACAATATATATACATATATATCAGTACATGAATATCTAGTTAAAACTAAAATTTAAAAATAATTAAAAAAAGAATTGAAACATGCACATGCACACATAAATGCACATCATCTGATATCGGATGACTCGAGTCCTCTGCAACGCTCGTCTCCACCATATCAACCAAATGGTCAAGTGATGAGTCAACATATACATCCATCTAATCGGTCCCATGTCGTACCATAAATGATGAGTGAAGAGGACTATGCAGGTGATATGGCATCGACAATGACGAATCGAGACCAACATATTAGTAAAACCCATAGTCTGTGCAGTAGCCGAATGATTTGTAGGTGGGCCCGGACGTGCACTAGTGTTGGGTTGAGAGTGATGGGATCCTAGATGTGAACGATCTCTAACCTGCTCTATACTGATTGTGTAATCTGATGCGATGAAGGAATATGCCTCCAAGAGTTCCTCAGCCAAACAATGCAGAGCCCTCCGTGCCATATCTCCTGTAAGTCCATCAAGATATATGGAAGTGGGGATGCCCACCATTGTATAAGGATCCATGGTTGTCCATTGTGCTGCAAATGGCGTGTATTGCTTAGAATGTCTAGACATCAAATACTGACCTACACAATCAGTAGATATTCTAGTGATGGTAGCTACAGTGTCACCTATAGTGTTAATTGCTTCCTTTTGGGAAGCAACACCAACATCTTCTATGGGTGCCAGAGATGGGATTGGAGCAGGAGACCTCTCACCAACCAATACCCTAAACACTGGGGCTGGTCTATCTGCTCGATGATAGGTGGGCCTATTGGAAATCCTACCACGCCCCTGACCAACATATGGTGGAATATCTAGGTAGTTGACTTTGAGGCCCAAATGGACCTCAACATACAATTGTTGAACAAAATATAATGGAATATGGTCATTGTTTGGATATTGACCATGTGTTGCGAGAAATCATGGGTAGATCAATGGGGCCATATCAGGATCCACACATCTGGTGACTTGGTATCCCCCCACCTTACGTTTATTTTGAAAGAATGGAAAACAAGTGTTTTTTATCATTTCTTTGGTCACAATATCATGTATTTTTTTAAAGGGAACCTCACCATGTACTTCCCGCATGCGGGAAAGAATAACAACTACTCTATCAGGGGATTATGCACTAGTATGTCCAAGTTCATCTCTTAGTTTTTCTAGGCTCTGTAATATTGACATGCAAACTTTTGAATATATCCATGTGTTTGCACCACCTGCTACTGAGTCTCTCAATTTCTTAATCTCACTAGTAGTATTTGCAAACAAAGATTCTGGAGGTGGAACATTTGCATTTTCCATGTTATATATATGTATGTACACCTCAAGGAGCAATGAGACCTTGGTAAATAATATATCTAGATCTAGGGAATAGAAATCTAAAATAGTTCTAAATAAATTTACAAGTGTGCACATGATATATATATAAATTGAACCTATAGGCTACAAACATATATAAAATATGCATCTTAGATTAGATTTGTATATGCAAGATAATATCCCTAGTAATTTGAATGCTACTTGGGATGACAAATAGAGCATTCACTAGTTCAAATAATTCATCTAACCATCAATAATATTCTCATACCATTAACAAAAAAACATTCAACATATATCATAGTTTTTAATAATCAAAACATTCAAATTACTAGATTGCACACAAAACACAATAAAAAGTAGTTCTAAAATTTAAATTTACAAGTGTGCACCCTAGAGTACAAAATGCGCCATTAAAGACTTAAAAAATATTTATAAAGGTTGCATCTAAAATTTATTTCCTAGAACTAGTAATAAAGGGAAAACATCATTACTTAACATTGGTAGTCATGTAAAATCAATATAGTCATTATTGAAGGTACAAATAAGAGAAGAAAATGAGAGAGATGATAAGCTTGTAAATATAATTTCTAAATTATTGAAGCAATATTTTGATAAGGAGGAACCAAAAAATTAGAAATAAACTTCCTCATATCCATAAAGAAAATTTGATAGGAGGAAGGGACATGCACATAATATTTATCATGAAAGTTACCATACAATGTACAAGAACATGATACTAAGGAACAAAGGTTTCTTATAAGTACACAACAAACCTAGATGAAGATTTAACCCTAGTACAAAAAGAAAGAAATAATGAAAGAATAGGAGAAAATGAAGATTTAATCTTTGTACATATTTTTTCTATTACCTCAAATCTTCCACCAATATAAATTGAATTAGTGATTAATCAAAATACTAAACTTTTAAAAAATTGAAAATTGAATAAACATTAATACCCTTCACTTTCACCTAATTGAATGATTAAATTGATCACATAATTTAAGTTTTAGTGAATATAATGAGGTCACATCTCAAATCAACTATCAATTACCTAAATTATCAACTTTTTGAGAAATTTTGTGATTTTGTGAATTTGTGACTTACAACAAGAATAAAGATGTCAAAAACTACTAAGGTGATATTCTTGTCGTGTCATTATATTAAAAACCCATATTTCACCTGGAATAAGATCATTTGTATGGAATATTAGGTATCATAGATGAAGAAAATGTGATTTCTTTGTTTGGTCTCATCTACCATGGGTATCTTCAAATTTTTTGATCATTCCTCCTACTAACATTTTGTCTAATTTTATCTCAACTCTTGTTTTGACATTGAGGTTTTAAGTTAATATTTTATTTTCCTTTATGGTTTGGATCCTTCTTTTAGTTCTTAATATTTATCTTTTTCCATTAATTTAATGCTTGAATTTAGTTACAAATGGTCTACACACCTATTCCAAATATTCCATTTCATGAATTTTATGGGTTTACCTTATCTTACATGCCAAAGTCACAATGTCCTACTCTTGAAATTAAATTCCTACAAGAAATTAAGGAACTTGGGATACCCACCTCCCAATGGTCTTGGAATGGATGTGCATTTAGATGGAGAAGGATTTCAAAAGGCTCATGGTACTTTTGGACCCCTCAAAGGCATGATATGTAACACATGAACTCTATTTATGAAATTTGGTCTTTAGTTGTTGGCTTCTAGTATGAATGTGATTTATAAGGAGGAATTTTTAGTTGAGACTCTCAATCTTCCATTGTTGGTTTCTAACTTTTGATTATACAATATGAGCCAAGTATTAATCTAATGTTAGTTCTTGAAAGAATGTATATATTATTCTCATCTTAATTCTCACATAGAGTTGTCTTAGTCAATTTCTCATATGAGTTCCATATTTGTAAATTTTTCTTAATATAAAAATATATTTTATTTCATTAATTAATGTGCAAACCCTTACAAAGGATTCTTTTATTTTAAATTATAAGTTATATAATTAAAAATTAATTAGTAATTCAAGATAGAGTACACACAATATTTAGTTAAAATATAATAATATTCTTATTTCCATGAGAGTTATGTAGAATGGTAGCTTGATGTCTCAAAAATATTTCTTTGATGTACTAAATTTTTATCATTACATTATGAGTGAATAATCTCAATTATATAGCCAAGCACATAAAATTTTTATAGATTGGAAAGCAAAATAATCACACGTTTATCATATTTTTATATGTATAAAGTTTCTACCATCAAACTATTTATACTTATAGATTGCATAAAACTATAAATTTAATCATTATTCCTAATTTATTAAGAATCAATCTAATAAAGTTTGACTTCATATTGTATACTTGCTATAAACATCTCACTAATCCAACCATACATTTTATATATGTTAAAAAATATATAATAACAAAATACAACTTCTAAATATGATAGTAAATCTAATCAAACACGATCCAAATGTAGATATGTTGGAGTAAAAATGACACGAGAGGGGTGAATTATTAGTGTCTTAACAACATTTGACCAATTTTCACAAATTCAAAACATAGCTCGATTTGATCTCAATATTACCTCCTCATTAATGCATTCATGAGTTGAATGTAATCATTCATAAAACAAAATTGAGAAAAGTAATAATCCCAACAAAGGAACGTAAACAACAACAACACAAGAAGCAAAGGAGCACAATGTAAGAACAAAGAGACACAAGATTTTATGGAGTGGAAAACCTCCCTGGGTATAAGCAAAACCACTGAAATGCCTTGCGTGCTTAATCTTTGAACAACTATTCATAATGCCTTATAGGCTGATTTTTTAGCACCCACTCAAGGAGCACCAACCCCTCATTTTGAGACACCCATCTCAAGGAATACAACCCCTCAAATTATGTTTTGAACAATAATAATGACTCAGAGGATCTCTCTATTTTCAATTAAGCACATATTTCTTTGTTTTCTCTTCTACAGAATACCCTAAGGATTCAATAATTGAATCCTTAAAATACTATATAGATAAGACATTTACAATTTGCTCTGCCTTTTGTTATTCAGATTTTATTGCAGAGTTTATCCATACATTTTCATACAGCCAAAGAATGATAACCTCATAATTACAATAGTAGAGCATAAACATAGTTTTCTGCTTCTATTTATACATCTTTTTAGGTATCAAATCTTCAATGAATTTCGTGGTCAAAAGAGCATAGAGTTTTATAACTCTTTGTGATGTAAATACCAGATAAGTAGCTGTCATCAGAAGTAACGGCTGAACAACCAACCAAAAAAGGTTTAGACTGAAGTTAACAGAGTTGTTTATAAAAGAAATCTTCATCTTGTACCTAGCAAGATTATTAGACAAGGTGAAATTAATTTTCCAAAACAAGAGTCGTTTCACCCAGCTAAGAGTCGTTCTCAACAAATCTGAAACACATGAGATCATTTCACTGCTTAAAAAGCACAACTGCCCATCACTGTAAAACATAACTTCTAATGCATAAATAACAATACTCTGTCAGGGCATCATTTGCCACATTAGTAACTGAGAAGCAGAGAGCAGTTAAAAATGGTGATCATAAACCAGTATGTGTAGCATGAAACACATACATACCAGACAAATCTGAAACTCCCATGGCTCCATCAACCACTATTGAGCTTCCATATACCACTGATAAAGTCATTACAGCCAACAACAACAGAAACTAAAACTCTCATGATGGCGGCCAGGCTAGGGTTTCATACCTAGCCAAAAAGAATAAACTCAAAAAGTTTTCCCTAATCATTCTTTCATCCGGTGTGGCTGAGAAAATTCATAATCGAGGAGACCTTATAAAGAATACCTTTTGTTTTACCGAAAGCCCACTTGATACACATTGGTTGCCGTGACACATGATTTTTCTTACCAACGAGTCCATCCATCCTATAAATGTCGCTGTAACTTCAAAATATCGGGGAGACATCTTGTAGATTGTTTTATGTCATACCGAAACACCCCGAATTCACACCTGTTCACTGAGACATCCAGATAGTCCTGCCGAAGGCAATTAAATCGCCAATCATTCCCCCTAGTTATCACTTTCGCCATTACCCAACAGAATCGGTGAGAAGTCATAACAAAAACATTATGTCACACCGAGAGCCCCCATGATCAGACTTGTCGCCGTAACATATCGCTCTCGGGGAGACCTCATGCCAAAAACCCTGACTCTTACCGATACACATCCATCCACCACCAGTCGGTGAGACATAACAATTTCACTGTGACCTCATACCGATGATGTAACACTTGCCGATAGACTTCCACATGCATTAGTCGGGGAGACATAACCCTTTTTGCTATGACCCTTCACTGAAGCCTTAAACTCTTGCCGATATGTTCCCATTCAACCTCCGATCGGTGAGACAAAGCAATTTCGCTGTGACCACATACCGACGGTATAACTTATGCCGATATAATCCTTTTTTGTCACCAAAACAAAAGATAATGTCACGCTAAAAGCTGCCTGCATGAAAAAATCCAATCGACATGACATCAAAAATGTCTTGTTGATAGGCAACACAGACATTTCAAAATGGATCGAGGAGACCTTGCCATTCTCACGGGGTTATGTGTAAGCCCAAATGAGAAACAAACAAAACCATTAGACAAACGAGATGTCAGAACCAAGGTAACTGTGATGCCTTCAAAAATGAGAGTTCAAAGAATGTAAACAAATGGCTTGTAACATGTGAAATACACCTGTGGTATGCAAAGAGAACCATCCTGAGACAGATCATCAAAGAGAACTAACTGAAAGAGATTTTGTCATCAAGGAAAAACCATAAACACAACTAAGATCCAA